>JADBJO010003933.1:120000-130000 GCA_016801955.1 Conus betulinus | reverse complement strand
GTTCTCGCGGTAAGCGCTTTGAACTTCGCACGAGTCGTGCCATTGGTACACGTCATGACCGGGTGCTTGCGGGGCAATGTTTATGAATGGAATGGATGCCAGACGGCACCTACAGCATGGGAAAGTGGTTGCCGCTCTATTCTGGCCGGTTTGCTACTGCTATGTGGCAGTTCTCACTTTATACTTCTTCTTTTTTTTTTACTCTAAATCCAGGAATGAAGGGAATACTCGTATTATAAAAATCTAGGAACAAGAGGAAGTAATGGTTCATAGAAAAGTAGGAATGAAAGAGTTAAAAATGGCTGAAACTTTCTCAGTAGATAAGCATCTCAGCCTTACGATTTTTCACAAAGTTGGACCGAGCAGTCAGTGTGTTGCCAGTCAAGCTGCGTTCACTTTTTTTTTGGTATTGGGCTTCCACTTTCGTTTGCCTTCTGCAAGACGTGTGTGTGTGTGTGTGTGATTTCTCAGTGTGAAATCTGGCAACACTGTTCTGTCCCTGATTTTATGGATTTGTCCCTGATTTCTGTCTGTATTGTCCCAGAAAGCAAATTTTGGGGTAGGCGTGCCTGCAAGTACATGTTTTTTTTTCCTGTATAGTGTTTGGTTTGAAAGGTCTCTCTTCTTTCATCCTGTTTCATTCTTTTTTTTTTCAACTCTGTCTGACTATCCTTTTTTTTTTGTCTCTCTCTCCCTCTGTCTCTCCTTGTTCTCTCTCTGTCCCTATCTCACCTGTACACCTTTTCTTTCTGTCTCTTTCTTATACTTCTCTTCTCTTCTCTCTTCTTTTCCTCATCTCACTCTTTCTGCCCTCTCTGTCTCTCTCTCTCTCTCTCTCTCTCTCTCTCTCTCTCTCTCTCTCTCTCTCTCTCCTTCCCCAAATAATGACTGCTGTCTTGCCCACCACCTTCTGTCCGACAGTGTTGCGTGCTCTGGGAATTCCCACTCGGTCTGTGACCAATTTTGAGTCGGCGCACGACTGTGATGCATCTATGACCATTGACAAGTTCATTGATGACGACAATGAATCGCTCGACCATCTCTCAACGACTCTGTGTGGTGAGTTGCTATTTTTAACCATAAATTTGATGATGGAGGCAGAGAAAGTCGTGACAGCATCTTGACAACTTTGTGTGGTAGGTTGCTACAGTTATTGACAAGTTCAAAGGCAGAAACATTGATTGTTCAAAAGCATCTCAGTGCCTACATGTGATTAGCTGCTGTAGTCATGGAAGAATTGGTCATTTTGCGCTGGAGCAAAAACTTTGGTCATTTTGCACTGGAGCAGAAACTTTGGTCATTTTGCACTGGAGCAGAAACTTTGGTCATTTTGTGCTGGAGCAGAAACTTTGGTCATTTTGCACTGGAGCAGAAACTTAGGTCATTTTGCACTGGAGCTGAAACCTTGGTCATTTTCTGTTGGAGCAGAACATCCAGTCATTTTGCACTGGAGCAGAACATCCGGTCATTTTACACTGGAACTGAACATTGAGTCCTTTTGCACTGGAGAAGAAATTTTGGTCATTTTGCATGAGAGCTTAAACATTAATCATTTTGCACTGGAGCAGAAATGTTTGACATTTTGCACTGGAGCAGAAACGTTGACAGTTTGAAGGCAGGTAACCTTCTTTAACAGATAGTACAGTTTTTGCACTGTTCGCCTGAAAAACAAGAAAGCATATACGACAATGCATAACACCAAATGCAGGGGTGGATGAAGAAAGGGGAAGGGGAGGTGGGGCAGGGGTTCAGGTTCTTAAGAAATGTTAAAAATCCCTATGTTATATGGAAATGCATTCGGGAGGGGGTGGGGAAGAGAGAGGGGCATGTCACTGCATTTTGGAAAAGATGTCATCATCAGAGATTTTGCGCAACAAGAACAAATTCATTTTTGCCACCAGTTACTCCCTCCAATACTTAAATTTTTTGGGGAAATGTATATCCATATGGTCAGAGAAAGCATATAAACACACACACACACACACTCACACACACACACACACACACACACACACACACACACACACACACACACACACACACACACACACACATTCTCACACACATCAAAACAAAGCAAAACAAAAAGAAATGGAACACACACACTCGATCAAGCATTCAAGGACATATATAAACATTGATGAACAAACTTTCAAACACACACACACACTCACACTCACACACACATTCATACACACACACACACACACACGCACGCACGCACGCACGCATGCGCGCACACACACACGCACACACACACACACACACACACACACACACACACACACACACACACACACACACACACACACACTCTCTCACATACCTTTATCTTACAAAACTATCTGCTCCTGAAATCAAAATGCATGCGCTGTTAGATTACTGGTTTGCACATGTCCAAAACATGAAAAGGGGATAACATCCTCTCTGAAAATCTCAAAATACTCCCGCAAAGACTTAGCTTTCTTAGTCATCTCATGATTAAAAAGGCTCTGACAGACAGACAGACATGCGATTTAAGTCAGGCGTTGTGTGTGTGTATCGGTTGATCCCTGTACACATGTATATCTGGAGAGATGACTTTTCATTTAAAATTAGGCATCATGTGTGTGTATGAGTCGATGTCTGTGTGTACGTTTATATCTGGAGTGATGACTTTTCACATGAAATCAGACATGATTGTGTATGAGTCGATCTCTGTGTGTATGTGTACATCTGGAGTGATGACTTTTAACCGAAAAAATGAGGCATTATGTGTGTGTATCAGTCAGTCTGTCTGTGCACGTGTATATCTGGCGTGATGACTTTGCAGGAATTTCCATGTGTGGAACGAGTCCTGGTTCCGGCGTCTGGATCTCCCTGACGGTTACGACGGCTGGCAGGCCCACGACGCCACACCGCAGGAGCTGAGTGAAGGTGGCATCCTACTCTGGCATCGTCTGCTTTACACCCACTCCCTGCCCCTGTCTTGCATCATCAGTGTAACCAGCTCAGTGCCTGCGCTTTCTCTCATCACCTGTGTAGCCAGACCCCTTTCTGTCTTGTGTGGCACCATTTACCTGACAGACTGGCTTTGTGCCATCACTGGCATCACCTGTCCAACAGCTTCGCTCCCTGTCCTTTCTGACATTGCCTGTCTGTCCCATCACGCTCCCGGCACTCTCTGGCATCATCTGTCCGTGGCATTCGCTGCCCTCTCATGCGTCATGTGTCTGACCGTCATATTCCCTGTGACAGATGGTCAAGTTAAACACAGTGTGATGTGAGGATTGCCTGAAGATAACGTTAGGAGGTTTTAACCATCTGATGAGCTTTGTATTGTTATTGACTTAGTTCACTGTCTCACGTTGGTAACGAAAGAAGGTATTCAATAAAATAAAAGAGAAAAGAAAAAAAATTAGTACATTGATGATCTTCAATTTGATAACTAACCTTGAATTTAGAGAAGCAAGATGTCTGTTGGAAATGAATCGGTGTTTTTGTCTTGGACTGTTGTCAGACAGAAAAAAAAAATAAAGCAGGTTTTGAAAATCCACGCACAAAAATCATAGAGCAATGAACGTGTCTCTGTGAAATTGACCTCAAGCAAAAATATCATAGATCTCTTGATGTGAGTGTACATAAATATGTGTTAGTGGATAGACGTTATGTGTACGAGCGTTGCTCAGAGTTGCTGACCAACACTGCAGGTGTCTGCATGTCTTGGGCCTGGTTGACGGGGTAATAAATCATGAAATCAAGCACAGAGCACCTGTCATGTAGTCCGACTAGAACGGAACCTCGTGCCATCACCTTCATCATACGTGTCCTCATCGATCAGTAGATGAGCATCAGTACAATCTCTGTGGCCCTTCATGCCCTGCTTTTGTGATGACCTCAGATTCGATTTCTTCTTGGTGATGACCCTGGTGAGTTCATGGGGATTGTCACTGGACAGATTGGTGGTGCCTTACAAAGGAGGAGGCTGACTGGCAGCAGCGACTCTGTGACTCAGCAATCACTGTCATCAGTGGGAGGCTCAGCAGGTGGGGCCCTGCCTGCATGGCATCAGATCAGGCCCACTGAAGATGACGTGATGCAGGAACGTTGCAGTGTTGCCTCTGCGGGGTTGCCTCATAATGATTGTTACTGACTGGGAGGCCAGAATAGCTCAGTGGTAGAGAGCGCGGACTCGTAATCTTGGGGTTGCGGGTCGAATCTCCGCTGAGCTGTTTCAGTACAGGGGGATTTTTCCCTTGGAGTTAACATTGGTTCTGACTCCATTTCCCACACAGTCCTTCGAATGAGAGTGTAAACCGAGGTTCTGTGTGTGAACGCATGCATAACATCTTGCACACACGTAAAATCCCATCACCAACTTTTGGAAGAGAAGGCCAGTTTGGCCGTTGGTATGGATGACACATTACACATAGCATGCACCTTCCCTGAAGATAGAGTATGGCTGCCTTATGGCGGGATAGAAAAAAAACAGTCATACACACAAAACTGCACTCCCTTTGTTGGGTAGATGGGATTAATCCTTGCCTGTCTATACAGGGAGTGTCCGCAGGAATATCAGCCTGCGTACTTTAAAAAATAAATAAATAAAAAAAATACTGACTGCTTGCTGTGGATAGCCTGTGCCGTGACTGTGAATGAGGAGCCAGAATGAAGGGCACTGGAGCAGTGCCGTTAAAGTGGCATAGACAACGAGGCACTGGAGCAATGCCGTTAAAGTGGCATAGACAACGAGGCACCGGAGCAATGCCGTTAAAGTGGCATAGACAACGAGACACTGGAGCAATGCCGTTAAAGTGGCATAGACAACGAGGCACCGGAGCAATGCCGTTAAAGTGGCATAGACAACGAGACACTGGAGCAATGCCGTTAAAGTGGCGTAGACAACGAGACACTGGAGCAGTGCTTTAAAGTGGCGTAGACAACGAGACACTGGAGCAATGCCGTTAAAGTGGCATAGACAACGAGGCACTGGAGCAATGCCGTTAAAGTGGCATAGACAACGAGACACTGGAGCAATGCTGTTAAAGTGGCGTAGACAACGAGACACTGGAGCAGTGCCTTTAAAGTGGCGTAGACAACGAGACACTGGAGCAGTGCCGTTAAAGTGGCATAGACAATGAGACAGAAGTATAACAAAAAAAAGGAAAAGAAAAAGCTCTGTATGTTTGTGTATGTACCTTGCACGTAATATGTATGTGTACGTGCAAGAGAGAGAGAGAGCAGAAAAACGAACATGTTTGTGTGAGGGAGAGAACAGAAAAGAGAAGAAAATAGCACTTGTGCATAAGGAAGAGAGGAGGAGGAGGGGGGGGGAAAAAAAGGAATAGAGCGTACTTGTTATTAAGAAGGCTTCAGCATGCTGCAAGATAAGGACGATGATCCTGGTGTGTTGTTCAGGCGTGATGCGTTGTGGGCCAGCCCCCATGAAGCCATCAAGGAGGGCCATGTGTACCTCAACTTTGACGTGCCCTTCATCTTCAGCGAAGTCAACGGAGACCGTGTCTACTGGCAGGTGGGTCATGCAGCCGGTGTGTAGCGCATGCATGTGTGTGCGTTCGTGCTCTCTCTCACTGTCTATCTCTCTTTCACCTATACACACACACAGAGACACGCACTCACACAAAGAGTGAATCTTGTTGGTAATGAAACCTAAATGCCTGAGGCAGAGCCTCTCCCTCTCCCTCCACCGCCTTCAACCTTCCCTGAACTGAATCAGGTACCCATCCATTGCTAGAAGGTTTTGGAGTCAGACATATCTGATCTCAGAAGAGATTCAAACTCCTGACCAACTCAGCCGAAAAACGTTCTAGCCATGTGACCAAGTGTCTGTGCCGTGTTTACCTATGAAATGATCGAAGGGAATCGGAAGTGGAGTTTATAAGTCCTTGTGTGGTTGGTGTGCGTGTATGTGCGTGTGCGTGTGCGTGTGTGTGTGTGTGTGTTTGTGTAAGTGTAGGTATGTGTGTGTGTGCAAGTGTGTTTGTGTAAGTGTAGTATATGTGTGTGTGTGTGCGTGCACACACGTGTGTGTTTTATATAAAGAAAAATGAAGACACGAATTTGACAAAATTTGTATGGACCAATATTTTGGAAGAATTTCTGGATTTAAGTACATGAATGGAGTGAATCTGAATAGAAATGAGGATAGACTTGTTTAAGACTTCCCATCCTGTTTCAGCGTCATAAAGACAGAGGATTTGAAGAGATGTGGGTGAATTGCCTATGTTTCAGACTCCTAAAGACATAGGATTTGAAGAGATGTGGGTGAATTGCCAATGTTTCAGACTCCTAAAGACAGAGGATTTGAAGAGATGTGGGTGAATTGCCTATCTTTCAGACTGGTGAGGACAGAGAGGCTGTGAAGTGATTTTGGAGCATTGCCTTGCTGTGTTTCAGAAACATGACGACGACGGAGACTCTGAGGTGTTGTACATCAACTCCCATGCTGTGGGCAAGAATATCAGCACCAAGCGGGTGGGCACCTCTGACAGAGAGGACCTGACCCTGGCGTATAAATACCCTGAGGGTCAGTATTGCCCTTGCCTATTACCCTGACTTGGACGAGATTCATGATTTCATCTGTCTTTGTTACTGCTGCTCGTGGTAGTGTCCATGGTTATTGTGATTCTGTTTTTTTTTTTTTGCTGTTGATTCTATCCATTGACAGAGACCATCATAACGATCATCCTTCACCTTGCCTGCCTTTGTCCTTACGTCTTGGCAGCGTCCATCGTTATGGTGATGCTTTTGTAGCAAATTCTTTCTGTCGAAAGTTCCGGGGAATTGTCCATCTCCTTATCACCGTCATCATTGTTATTTGTTTTGCTGTCTGTTATTAGGGTCAAGGCAAACAGTTTGAAATGCAGTGTGGGATTGGGGTGGGGGGGGGGGGAACCGTGGATCTGGCAAGGGATTGATCATGGGAAGGGAACAGTGATTTCAATGGTAGTTAGCTTGATGGGCATGCGGTCTGCCTAAATTTAAAAATCCTGATTTGTGAGGAAAAGGATCTGTGGAGCTCCATGCTAGTCTGAGGCTGTAGGACAGGGATGTGCTCTAGCTTACTTTCCGAATATAGCCTGGCGTCTACTAAGCTCAAGAGATACAGACACCCTGCAGTGTCGGTAAGGAAATTATAACAACACTCTTTCAGAGAGGCACCCATTAAGTGGATGAAACTGTAGTGGATGGTTTCAGTCTTCGCAGTTGTGCTGATAGCAAACTACAGCCCTGGTAGGTAAGGTACGGTAAGGGTATGTCGCTTCCAGTCCAGCTGACAGCAAAGGGCCTTACCAAGGCTGTTGCTGTGTTGAAGTCCACTCACAGGTCATTAAAAAAAGAAAAGGAAAAAAAAAAAACAACTCATTCACACAATTCCTTTAAGATACATTGCTGAAAGCTCCAGTAGAAGCCCAGGACAAGCTGCGGTAGGAGCTTATCCCGTGCCAGAAAGTCACACAAATAAGAAAGACATGGGAATCGAACCCATGACCGACCAGTCCGTAATTCGGAACACTAACCACCACGCCAAGGCAGCAGATTTCCTCTTGTTCTTGGTGGATGTATTTTTTTTTTTGTCTGTGTTGGTGGTTATCAGTCCCACCCCCCCCCCCCCCCCTTCCTTCCTTTCCCAACACCTGGTCATGTGTTGTACTGGTTTTGGAAGCGCTGTATTATGAATTATGTGGTGTGAAACCACACATCCGGAATCTGGATTTCATATTGGCCATTTGTCCGGAAATCTGGACATCAGCATGCGTTGCATTCGATTGTCCTTTTTGAGGTAGTTTTCGGTTAAGCTGTGTTCTTGAACAACTCGCGCATGCGCTGTCCAAATTGTTGCAAAAACTTGCCTTCCGATTTGTGCTACTTTCACGATAACGTACAGCGTGTGTTCATTCGTCTTCACGTGGCAACGATCCCATCGACCTAGATCTAGTCTGAATCTGCTGTCCTTCATTCTCTTCTTTGAGCACAATGCCATTTGTGGCTATGAACGAAGTCACGTCGCTGATCGATGCTTCCGTCCCCAACAAATGGTCTTGGCGATGGCTGGACGAAAGAGGTCCAGACAATAATGGCCTAATTTCAGTTATGCTGGTTTAGTTATTTTTTATTCTTCTTTATGATTCACAAGTTTTCTTTTCATTTTTCTCTTTTTTTTGGGGGGGGGGGGGGGGGGGGGGGGGGGGACAGTAAGGTACTTTGGAACAAAACATTAATCTTATTTCACTTATAAAAACATGCTGAAAGTACCTCAAAATGGTCTGATTTTGATAATGAAAGTGTAAAAATGCTTCAGCTTCAGGGGTCTTTGCCTCTGACCTACAACAAGGTGCTCTGCCCCTTGACCCCACCAGGGGGCCTCGTGGCCCCATGGCCCCCCCTTGGGATTTTCCCCCCTCCCCCCCCCCCCCCCCCCCCCCCCCCCCCCTTTCAGATTTTCAATTTTCATTGGTTTCACCCATATGATGTGTTTCCTCAGCTTTTCAGCAGTTGGCTTCTCTCTTGTTTTCTTCAGGCTTTTGGCTCGTCTGTATGCTGCACTGAAAAAAAAAAAAACTTCCAAGGAGCTCATTGGAATGCTCATGAACTTAAGCACACAAGCTGTCTTTGCATTCAACACTTTGAAGCTTCTTTAATAGATACTTTGGTACACTAAAAAGAACACTTCTTGCGTGTATGTTCGTTTTGATCTTATTAGAGATTTACGTAGATAAATTAGAGTGGACGCGTCTTTTCCCCATCTCTTTGCATCCATAATTTTGGAAAATTTGTAGTTTCTTACACTTATCATCTTACACTTATGAGGGTACTTTTAAGTGAGTCAGTCATTGACCTACTGCTAAATCTACATGAAATATATGAAAGGACCATCTTCATCCGTCCCCTACCCCTCACTCTTCTCCCCCACATCAAAACCATTTGCAGTTTTCTAGCTTTATCGTTAGGGTTTGGTTTGTCTGTTTTTTGGTTGATGAGGTGTGTATCTTTTTTTCACCCCTGTCTAATACCACCTAGAGTGGATAGACATAAATTTGAAACCACATACAAGCTGTCTTTCAGTTAATTGTCCTGTCATTCCAGGGTCTGCTGACGAACGCCGAGTGGTGGAGTTTGCCAACCGCTTCAGCCGAATCTCCAGCGAAAACATCTACAAGCGAGAGAAGAAGAATGATGTCAAGTTCAAACTCGACGTGGCTGATACCATGATCGGTGACGACATCAAAGTCACCTTTAAAGTAATGAACAAGAGCGGAGAGAAGAGGTCGGTGCGAGGTCGGATGACATTGATCAGCACATTCTACACTGGGGTCCCTGGGAAGAGGGTGGCTGGAAACCCGTATCAGCTGGAACTGGACCCCGATGAAGGTATGGGCAGAGGGAAGGGGAGAATACAAGTGTGAGTGTGGAGAGAAGGGGCAGATTTTCCTGGTGTATGTGCGTTATATGTGCAGACCTGTTTACCTATATTATTTCCCTGTATTTCTCGCACATTTGGGAAAGTTATAGTGAACTGGAAGAGAAAAACATGGGGGGGACAAAAATTCTGGAGACAAAATTGTTTTGAGTGGAAATTGCGCTTGTGGAGCGTAATCATGGCTGTGGCTTTCATCAAAGAATGGCCGCTCTGGCTAACGTCTGCGTGTGACATGATGTTAGTATCTGTTGCTTTGGCAACATGCCTGAAACCAAACAAAGAAAAAAATGGCGAGAGAGCATGAGCGTGTGCTACAGAGTGCTGGTGAATCAGGTTTTAAACTAGATGGTATTAGAAAGAACCTATTTTACTTCAGGTAATGCAATATTAGCTGGTTACTGCTGGGAAGAAGCGTCTCCAATGTTATGGCAGGGGAAAAAGAAATGAATGCCTCCTCTTCCTCACCCTTCTCCTCCTCCAAATTTGGAATTTTGTACACATTCTTTGTAGGAAATATGCTCATTTGTGTTTACAAAAAAAAAAAAAAAAAAAAAAAAAAAAAAAAAAAAAAAGTTTTAG
>JADBJO010003933.1:37500-115000 GCA_016801955.1 Conus betulinus | reverse complement strand
GAATCTAGATCTTATTGATGAAAGGCATGGTGCGATTTTCTGGTCGCACTCATACCTGCATGTTTCGTCCATTCATAAAAAAAAAATCATCAAACAGCAGATCCACGTTTTAGGAAATGCATATCGTGACTAGAGACTTACTGTTCTGTTGTACCATGTGGTACGGAACATCAAGGGCCAGAGGTGGTAACTGACAAAGTTTTGTCAAGAAAAAGTCAGAAAGAATTTTGTCAGCTTTTGCCATCACCTGTGCATGTAGGCAACCTAATGAACCACAAATGAATACTCTGCACGCCTATATTTATGCATTCAAGTAGATAGACATGCTTATATATACATTCACACTACCTAACTAGTGTGTACACACTCAAATGCACGCAAGCAAACACACACATATATGCACACACATACACACATTCATGCGTGCATGTGCACACATGTAAGCGCACATATAAAAGGTTGTTGTGATTAAGAAAATATAAGCAGGTAAGTGATCACCGAGTGGTCAGTTTATAGGTACCCTGGCTCATCATCTTGGCAGCAGAAATTATATCTGGTCACATGGTGCCTGCGTTTGAAAACTTGATGTATGTTGTATCATAAAATAGAAATGAGGGCATGCCGGAGAATACATGATCATGCCACCAAAGCAAAACCACATTCCAGAATCGAAAATATCCAACATACAAATGTAGATGCCTAGTCCACAAAGAGGAGAAATGTATGCCATGTACGCACGTAAATCAGAAAACCAGAACATGATTCAGATCCCACAATTCACGTGTGTGAGCGCATGTGTGTATGCAGCCATCAGCATTCATTGTGAAATAATTATTCAAAGTCTTTGAAGTGAGGAAAGAGAAAAAAAGAACATGGCAATTGAAGTCCACGCTGAAATATTATTGTTGCAAGTTGAATCACACATGAACTACCTTTATTTCTCTCTTTGTACCACTCTTTCCGTCCTTGCCCCCCCTCTCCTCCCGCTGTTCCCATTATGCACTAGAGGTTTATTACTGTATTCAGGGTCATGGAAAAGGCAGCTGCATCCAATTGCTCATCTTGTTTCGGGACTTGGTTGTTGGAAGATTGTGTTCATAGGTGATAACTGAGATGATGACAGCATACACTGCCATTCAAGATGTATGTGGTACAATATATTTGGAGTGAAGTGGGAAGCTAATGGCCCTTTTCCTCTGTCCATCGTTTCTCGAGGAAAAAAGTTGTTGCCTGTTATATTTCTTGCTTTTGTATGTATGCTTTTTTTGTCGTTTCCTAGCAGAAATGTCTCTGATGATGTGTTGTGCTGCCATCTCTCGTCTCCAGTGACTCAGTGGAGTGTAGCCTACCTGTATGTACTTGCATTTTATTGGGAAATATTATTGTTGTTGGTTTTTTTTTTGCTAACTTGCTTTACATATATTTAATGAAAACTGCTAAAAAAAAAAAAAATGCGTTGCTTGTTGATGGCATGGAGATTTTCTGTTATAAACTTCTAACAGTTTTTTGTCTCCTCTAACTTTGTAAAACAAAACAAACAAACAAAAAAAAAAAAAGCTGATGTGTTGTTTAACCACTGTATAGTGTATGAATTTCATCTGCATATTGATGACACTTTGCTTTCCTTTCGTTTGAACTTTAGTATAGCCACTTAAGCTCTATCCCTCTTTTGATTTCCAGGAAGGGTATTTTTTTTCTCTCAGATGAGCCAGCATTGAGTATTGATTAAAAAAAGAAAAAAAAAAAGAAGAAGAAGAAATGAAAATGATTTCATTTCTTGATTTTGAATAGGTCATCAAAAATCATGAGCTGTATTGTCCTGACAGAAGCTGGATTCTGTATTGAATTTGTGTTATCACCGAGGATTGCATCATGATCTCATTTGTTGGGTTTTCCTTTTGCTCACAAGACTGCATAACATTCATTTTATTTCCTTGTTCTTTTAGAATAAACGATTATATCTACATGTGTATAAGAATGTGACGTGTGTGGTTCTGTTGACACAGGCGCTGAATTTTGATTGCTTTGTATTCTTTCTTCCCCGCTGCGTAAATTTTGCATCCTGCACGAATCTGTTTATCTCTTTGCCTGTGCGTGTCTGACACCTGATGGGATTCCACGTCTTGTGATGTGCTCAGACGGATTGGATTGCAGTGTATACTATGACAGCACAGGAATGTCAAAACAAACAAAAAAGTCTGCATTGCACTGTGTTACATATCGTATTTGTCACAACAAAAATTCTGTGTGTTTTTTTTTTTTAGTTTTCTTTTCATACAGGAAGCATCACATTTTTTTTTGTCTGCTCAGCATAGACGATATATATTTTGGCTTAACAAATTTCAAATGTAATTGATAGCGAACCGCCAAGAAAACGCAGACAAACAAATCACAAGACAAAACACGATGCTTTTCGACCTCTTAGGTCTTCTTGGGCAAGATACACAACACTCAGGACAAGAAAAAAATGAACTAGCAATCACTTACCGTCATTCACTTCAGCACAAGATGGGTTTTTGTCGTCTCACTTTGCAACTGTGTTTTTGGCTAGTTAAATTCCAACGAGAAAAGGGTTAAACCCTGACAAAAGGTTACATGCTGAAGAGAGAGAGCAAGAGAGAGAGAGAGCAATGACTGACAGGCTGGCTAAGCTATTGACATCCTTAAGGTGGGACAAGACGATACACTGTGCTGAAATCGCCAGTCATTCCAATAGGTTTACTTGTCCCCAGGTGAAGAAACTGCCTGAAATGTTAACCTTTACCGGATGACGTTTTTGACTACTCAGACTTGATCGTCTTTTAAGACCCACACCTGATAAAGAGCCGTTCAGCAGCTTATTCCTCACCCGATGGCGTGGGTCATGTGCAACCTCTTACAATGTACGGGTCCTGGGGGAACTGCGACTAATTTCGCTGATAATTGATTGTGCCCATACAAGAAATTTCTGTGACCAACGGCTATTAAGATCGTTGACAAACTGCTACGGTTTCATGAGCATAGCTCTATCCGTTCATAAGATATGATGTTTTTTAGTGAGTCACTGGGTCATGGAAGACCTAAGAACCATGGTAAAGGTTAACATCTAAATGTATTCTTCATAAAAACGTGAAATGGGCCACAGTGGGTAGACCGACACTGCCGAATAGACAACTGGTTTCCACCCTGTGTGCAGTTTTCATTTCCACATTACAAGACAAGAATGCTAGCATGTCAGAAATGCTGATACGAGAAAGAAAAAAAAAAAAAAGCAATTCCAAAACAAAGATGACCTGCGAACAGTAGACAACAGGAAAGAAAGACATTTTTTTAGGGGGGATAAACCGGGCAGTGTCATAGAGAGTTTACAGAAGAGGATGCTGTTTGTACTGAGGAAGCCTTTCTACCTGTACAGGGAGAACTTCCTCAGCTGTTGCCAGTCACATGCACAGTGACTGGCGCCCATGTTTATAGAGATAACCAGACACAAGTTTTGGGGTGTGTTTTTTTTTAAGCGATTGCTTTTGCTGGCTAAAATATGAAATAAAGTGAAATTAAATTAAATGAAAGAAAAAAAAAGGGTAAATCCTTTTTTTCTGTTATCAGTAATGGCAATATGCCATCAAAAGAGTTTCCTACAAATGATGTAACTGCAAGCAAACTGAAAACTCACCAGGGATAGCACAAGTTCCAAAATAAACATGCAAATCAAAAAAAAGCAAACAATAAAACACACTCAAACTCACATATAAAAGGAAACCAAACA
The DNA here is from genome assembly GCA_016801955.1 of Conus betulinus. Taxonomy (NCBI): domain Eukaryota; kingdom Metazoa; phylum Mollusca; class Gastropoda; order Neogastropoda; family Conidae; genus Conus; species Conus betulinus. The sequence continues at coordinate 111,255 of JADBJO010003933.1, read as the reverse complement.
TCACATAAAACTGGACATGTTCATTTTCTCGATGAAAATGAAGTGGATACAATCACAGTGTCAAATTTGTTCAGAAACGGTCGAAGCACGTTTAATAATCCACTTCATACCCTGATTGTTTTCTGACTGCCAGTGATGTCAGAGTTCAATTCGATGTGGTTTGCCCGGTCCATCTCTTTCCACACATGTAAATGAAATGCACAAAGAGTAAACAAGCGTAACTGTTTTCTTGTAATAATTAGTTGTTTTACCTAGAAGATATGCTAATTGTTTTCATGGGATTCTTAATTGCTATCACAGGAAGATAACTTTCTCTGGGATAATGTCAAGATATTTCATTTAAAAAAAAAAAAAAAAATCTGCTTTCCTGGTTTAATACACTTTTGATGCGAGCGTACACCTATTTGTAGGATTCTCTTCTTTCTGAACACCACGAAGTTGTTACCTGGGATTAGATATTCCTCCTGTCCTGCAAGAACTCCATCTTTTTTCTACAGGCACGGTGAGATGCGTGTGTTCCAGTAAGCGATTTTGGTTGTGAGGGACGTGGCAGAGGTCTTCCGGCAGCTACGGAAGTTATTTGTCGTCAAAAGCAATGTTCTTATACACACACACACACACACACACACACACACAAAATAAATTAATAAATGAAAAAGAAATTCAGGGAGAAAAAAGAGAAGAGAGAGAAAGAAAAGAAAAAAGGTGGATGGTTCAGTTTATGTTGTTAAAAGTCCAGTCCAGCGATTGCATGGGGGAGTTGGAAGGTACGAAGGAGAGGGGGGGGGGGGGGGGGGGGGGGGGGGGGGGGGGGCATGCCATGATTGTCAAAATCTCTTATCTGATTTTAAGATTTAAAAAAAAAAAAAAGGAAAGTAGAAACTGAAAGAAAAAAAAAAGCATTTTCCATAAAATTTCACTTCACGTGAAAAATATTAGTCTCTTTCAGGAATTAAAAAAAAAAAGAAAATCATCTGGTGGAAGATCTCTGATCTGGCGTTATCCTTGGAGATGGAAGGCGCGTGAACACACACACACACACACACACACACACACACACACACACTCACCAGTCTTCCCTTCAAGCACAAAACAGTATGTTTTAACTGTTCTATTGACAGCCTTTGGATTTACTAATGTAATGCACACCACTACAGACATTAAAAATAGATGCATCGAAGATTTAAAACAATAAGAAAAAATCACACACACACACACACACACAGTGCTTCTCTGTTATCTTGTAAGCGTGCGTGTGTTAGTGATATGAATGATACCGCCGATTTTCATTTTTCCGCAGGTTGTGAGGATTAAAGAAGAAGAAGAAAAAAAAAAAAAACTCGCTATAGCCCTAGCAATAAATCGCCATCATAGTCTGGAATTATGATTCCCCTGAGGACGAAAAACATATATCTTCCAAATCCAAACAGTGAGATAGCAAAACAACATACAAACAAAAACAAAAACCGTAGTCGTCTTCTGGCCAGCCATATTATTTTTGTTTCTTTGGCTTCGGTCGCCTTTTGTGAACTTTCAACCCTTACTATTTTCTGGAACGATCTAAACACACTGTGAGAAATACGTTCCATGACGTTAGCAATTTTCACAAATAACGTATGTCATGTAATCGTGACGAAGTTGGAGAGAGACAGAGATGCAGAGGACAGTCTGGCTGCCTTAATACGTTTTCACTGAGAGGGTCGGTGCCCCCGCCCCCTCCTAACCCCCCCCCTCCACCACCACCACCACATCCCCCGCCTCCCCCTCCTTTCCCCGGTTTCAATGCCACTGGACAAAAGCCAGACTGGTTTGAATTTGTTGTTATTGCTTATCGTGTGTGTGTGTGTGTGTGTGTGCGCGCGCGCGTGCGCGCCTGATCTGTGGCCAATGACTGACTTTATTCCATCAGATCATGCCTTATTTGGGGCAAAACGTGTTGGTTATATGGAATACAGATTGACTGATGGAACGTGATAGTGCGAAACAAATTAAGACTGAATGAAACTGACTTGACATAAAACCCCTGGTGCTCACCGAAGCTCTCGGTTCCCTGTGAGATGGCATAGCAGCAAACACCAAGGGAGAGGTGGCAGATCTTTGAAGGACGCTGATGTGAGAGGTCAGTGTCAGGCGGCGCGCAGCGAACCTTCCAGCCGTATGGGTGATGGCGGGTCTGGCCTGTGTCGCCGGGGGACGGCCCCTGGAGATGTGGGGCGATCGGCGATGGAGCGCGCTGCCTGACTATCATTACCGTGGCCTGGGATACCAGGCTTTTGGGATGGGGAGCATAGGGACACCCCATCAGAGAGTTGGGCTGAAAAATTGCCCTCTCGGCCGTAGTCTGCATGGACCACAGAATAGAAAGGACTCGTGCAGCGCTCCAGCGACTTTCGTCCTGCTCACCTCTTTGAGGCGGCCAATGCGGCACAGGACCATCGCCACCCGAGCACGAGAAGGCTGCCTGGTGGCCCTGAAGACGGGTGGGGGGAAAGAGGCGAAGAACACCGACGTCCATCGTTGGTGGCCGACCAACACCTAAGACCAGGAACCAGAGCTCAGAGAGCAACAGACGACAGCGCCCACACAGAACTCACCCGCTATTGCCAGCGACAACAGCTACCACAGAGCATGCAGACTTCAACCTGCGAGTACAGTCTGTCCTTAAGGGTCTCTGGCCAATAGGACGTAAATCTTACCCATCACATCACATCACCGAGGCATTTAATATGCGCACTGAACATTATGAACGTCGATATGTTGACGGGCCTTTAGATCTCCGGTCCAGGCTTTTCAATCTCTCCCACTTCCTTACCATTCCACGGGGGAGTAAAGACAGTTCGACCTACGGAAACAAAATATAGTTATGGCGGTTGGTGGAAGGGGGTGGGTGGGGTGGGGGTGGGGGGGGGGGGGGGGGGGGGGGGGGGGGGGGGGGGGGCCCCCTTTTCCGCTCATTCTCCTCCTCGTCCTCCGATTGCCTCAGCTCAAGGCTCGCGATCCGCAAAAGAGGAGGGGCCGGGAGGGGGGGGGGGGGGGGGGGGGGGGGGGGGGGCAGGAGAGGGCGAAAGGAGGCCACAGTCTAGGCAAGAGATCTAGTTTGGTCCGAGACATCTTAGTTGAAACTTTACTTAGGATGATGGTGGACATCGCAGACGTAGCAATTACACACACACACACACACACACACACACACACACACACACACACACACACACACACACACACACACACACACACACACACACACACACACACACACACACACACACACACACACAACACACACACACACACACACACACACACACACACACACACACACACACACACACACACACACGAGAACAATCTCACTGATTATTATAGCGCAACAATACTGAGACACTGATGAGAGATGGACAATAATGACGATGATGATGGCGATCTTTCTTTCCAATGGTTACATACACAAGTGCATGTACACGTTTTCCTATGGTTGTTATTTTATCCGAGCCCAGCCCTGGAAAGGTATGATAAAGCATCAAGCATGACTAAAGAACTAACTTCTGAACTTGAAAAACTTTAATGGACAAACAGTTCCCTTAAGTTTGAAACCTTGTTGTTGTTTTTCATGAACATTCATGCAGAAATGAGGTGAAATGAAGTTAAGAAAGAAAACGAACAACACAGAGAGAGAGAGAGAGAGAGAGAGAGAGAGAGAGAGACAGAGAGAGAAGACAAACAAAATTCTTTATTTACGAGGATAATAGATAAGCACTGATGTGCTTTTTTACATCCAGTCCTCGCCCTGAGTAGGGTCAACAATGCAAAATAAGATGAGGCAACAAAAGAAGCATGCAAAAAGTGACCAGAACTAAAATAAGATACGGAATGAATGAAAAATAAAAGATAAAAGAAAGAGTAAAATGAGCGAGAGAGAGAGAGAGAGAGAGAGATGATGATGATGATGATGAGGAGGAGGGTAATCTTTATTTCCAAGGGTAACAGATAAGCAAACACATGCTTTTTTTTTTTTCATCCGGCCCTTGCCCCGTTAAGGGACTAAGTATGACTAGCGACTAAGACTTTTAACAAACACACATATCTTCACAACATTAAAAAGTTCATCCATTAACATTTAAGGCGTAGATTACTTTAAAATTCATCCATTAACATTTAAGGCGTAGATTACTTTAAAAGGATAAAAGAAACGATTGAAACAACAAACCAGAATAAAGAAATTGATTACAAAGAAGAAAAAAATCAGCACACACACACAGATATGGAATAAGCGATCCTCCTATCGAAAGGGGGGGGGGGGGAGCGAGAGAGAGAGAGAGAGAGAGAGAGAGAGAGAGAGAGAGAGAGAGAGAGAGTTACATTCCTTTTATAAAAAAAAAAAACATACGACAAACTGCTAAGGATGGTAATTAGACAACGACAATGCACCAATAATATCAACATTTTTACTTTCTTTTACATTTTCATGATGTGGTTATAAGGCAAAACGAGAACGAACGGTACTACTATTATCAGTAAGCAGCAATGAATGCCTAGCATCAATATCATGACACTTATTTTTCATGATGTGTGTGTGTGTGTGTGTGTGTGTGAGTGTGTGTGTGAGAGAGAGAGAGAGAGAGAGATGCCATTATGATTTACCTTCCCCTTCCATCTTTTTTGTTTTCTTCTTGACCATTCATACACTACCCAAAACTATAATTATTAATTAAGGGACAGTCCATCGAAACGCAGCCATAATTAAAGGAGAGAGAGAGAGAGAGATTATAATTCCATTTTTCTATCCAAAATATCACATGCTAAACATTACTACAAATTTGAATAAAGAGCAATACATCAATATGATCAACAGTAATCCGGACACATTTATCACCTTGCAGTTACAGTGCTCGCAGAAATCAAAGTATTAAGACATCAGTCAACTAGTAACAATGCACCAATAAACCCAGCGACCACAACAGTCATTCATCATGATATAATTTCAGTCATTAATAAAACCGATAGTAACCCATACCTCTCATTTATCATTATCTGGTTTTTTAAAAACATCAGTGGAAAGGAAACGGCGTATCAGTTTAATATGCAGCAAAACAGAGGGTGTGCCCTGATGTATGTATGTTTTTGTCCCTAATAGCAATGATCTGCTGTGAAATGTGTAATTAGTTTTTCCCTGAAGGATTCTGTAATTTGAGTATATCGTAAATGTAGTGGAAGTGAATTCCAAACCACGCTACCTGAGTAAGATAAGCTTGATTTAAATAGCTCTATTCTAGGTGTGGGAACCTGGAGTTTGGTTGAATCCCTAGGGTATGCTAAATTTAGACTGAAGAGTTTCTGATGCTAAACCCGATGCAGTTTTTTTTGCATTAGCAGACATTTGTTGACAGCAAACATTTCTTTTAACGGAAGAGCCCCCGCTTTAGTATAATCCCCTCACTAAGACGAGATGATTTTAACAGGACTGCTTTAAGCGCTCTTTTGTAGATACTCGTAAGAGGTTTCATGGCATTAGCACTAGCAGAATCAAATAGTGCTGAACAATAATTGATTGAAGAGAGAACATGTGCGTGTAGGAACAATTTCCTGGCATGAAAGTTTAAGAAATGCTTAATCCTGCACAGCTGATATGTTTGTCTGGATATTGATTAACGTAAACTGCGAAGGTGATAAGACCAAGGAAGATTATTATCAACATATACGCCTAGAACTCGTTGGCTATCCACCACTTCAGTTTCCTGATCATTAATAAAAACAGATGAAGGCTGTCTGGTTATGTTTTGTCTTCTCTGCCTTGTTGTTATCGGCATTAGTTTTGTTTGTTAGGATTCAGTGACATATGATTTACATTGCACCAATTACTTAAGATATCAGCATTCTTCTGTAATGAAGTGAAAACCGCTTTCAAGCTGGAGTTACTTGTATGGGCAGTGGTATCATCACAAAAGAGTCCACATGAATCCTCAATATAAAGAGGGAGATCATTTATATAAACTGAGAACAGCAGCAGACCTCACACAGAAGCCTGGGGTACGCCATGTTGGATAGGTAGCTTCTCTGATAAATTGTTGTTGACACAAACGATTTGTTTACGGTCTTCTAGGAATAATGTTATCAGTTGTAAGGTATTTCCTGTTATACCATATGATAAAAGCTCCCTGCATTACAGTTTGTGGTCAATTACATCAAAAGCCTTTGCAAAATCAACAAACAGTGCGCCACAATATCATTCTCATTAACACTGGCTAGCCATTGATCCACTAGGTTTGTAAGCGCTGTATGACAAGAATGATTTTTCCTGAATTCTGATTGATTTTTTTTTTTTTTAATTTTTAGTAGGTTGGAGGAGTCAAAATGGTGGCAAAGATGTTTATTTAAGTGTTTTTCCAAGGGCTTGGACATAACTGGCAACATGGGTATAGGTCTGTAGTTCGATGGCTCAGATTTGTCTCCAGATTTGAAAATGGGGTATTACTTTGCAACTTTGAACTGAGCGGGAAAGTGACATTTATCAATGCATAAATTGTAAATGTAGGTAAGAGTTTCACTATAACAGGTGTGCTGATAGTTTAAGTATTTTTTCATCAATCCCGTCAAGTCCGCGGCTTCCTGTCTGCTGCTTTAATTGGCATAAAGCTTGGTAATCATCGCCAACTGTCATAGGTGGAACTGCTGAACGAATGTTCTTAGCATTGCAAAAATGTTTTTGATTTTTGCAATTCATTTGAGTCAGTATTCTTTCTTTGACAATGTGTTCTCCAACTGTTGTAAAGTGTTGGTTGAGTTCATATGGTGTTATGCTGGTAATGGGACTTGTCTTTGACTGTGAAGTTTTATTCATAAGTTCATTATTGCTTGCCATATGGACTTCGAATTTTGTTTGTTGGCTACAAGTTCACGAAAAATTTTCATTTTTGCTGTCCGTTTGAGTGAATTAACTTTATTACGTTGCCTTTTAAATCCATTCGACTTCCCTTCTGCTTCAGGCAGATCGTCGCGTTAAGAAAACAAGCAGCTTGTATTTCATCAGTCATCCACTTTGGTTGTGCACTATGTTTAACTCGACGCGTTTTGAATGGCGCATGCTTGTCATAAACAGAATTTAACGTGTGTAGCCAGTGCTCAAGCGCTTTCTCTGGATCAGTGTAATTATAAACATTTATAAATGGGGGAATTCATGAGGTCAGTGAGAAAGGTCTTTTCGTGGAAGTGTCCAAAAGATCTGTAAGTGATGTGTTTTTGTGCCAGTTTTTAGGAATTTTGATTCCACTTCTTTTCCACGTAATGCAGACTGGAAAGTGGACGCTGCATCCATTCAAAGGCACACATTTCGCAATGACGTTTTGTGGTTCAGAAAGATAGATGTGGTCAAGTAATGTTTGCTAGTGAGTGTTACTCTGGTTGGCATGTCTATGATTTGAGATAAGTTGTATGAGGTAGTCCTATCTGACCATGATGTTTGGGCCCTTCAATAGATCAATGTTGAAATCACCTAAAAGTATTAATTCTAAAAGTATCAAGCGATGTGGCATCCATCATGATGTTGCTGCATCATCCATCATGGCTGTAAACTTGTCCATCCAGCCAGCATTTTCCGCTGGGTTTCGATACACAAAACTCCATCCAGCCAGCATTTTCCGATGGGTTTCGATACACAAATCGTGTTCTCTTCAACTTGATTACTACCAAAACTGCTTCAATTCCAAAACTTTCAAGATCATACAAATGTTGGGCATTTAATGTTTCATGAACGTAAAAGTAATATGCCTGTAGATTTGGATTCGGTGGGGTCACTGCGTACAATATTGTAGCCGGAGATTAAGACAGCGGCATCAGGGACAGTATCTGAAAGTTTTGATTCATTGAAGCCAAATAATCATATGAAAGGGTTTGTCTTGATTTTACAGTATAGTGGGTACCTTCTGTAACTTGTTTTGTATATGGTTTATATTAAGATGTCCAATACGTAGTCCGTCTTCCTGTGGCCACTTTGAAGATGATTGCACCATTTGTGCAACTAAAACAAACAACAAACTGTCGGAACACCACAGAATTGTGGACTGTGGTGTGTCTCTTTCTGACGCCAAGAGCAGAGACACAATCAGCCGTGTCTCCCTGATGAGTCCGATCCAGCGGACGAAAGGCCTCGGAGCAGGCGATACATATAGATCTGCCTTCGAGAGGGATTGCGATAGTTTCCTCATGCAGCTAGTGAAAGGTTTTCATATTTAGGATATACTTTTTCCCATTCACTTCGTCTTCAAAAAAAAAATTTTTTTCCTCTCAATTTCAAATCTTTGCCAAGTCATTACTATATGATGGAAGAATTGTTAACTTGCACTTGTTTTTCCCCACTACTTAATTGTTCAGCATTATATTGTTTGGTCAATCTGTGGGTGATTGCATCTCTTAGGAGATCCAAGGAAAGGTTGTTCTGCACAATTCTTAGCCGCTGACAATACTTGGGTAATTGAAGAGCAGAGCTGACCACTCAGACTGTTCCATATCTTTTTATCTCCCTTGCATCCTTAAATGGATCCTCAAGCATAGGCTCAAAGATTGTCTCTTACATTTTATACTGTTTGCGTAATGTTTTTAGTTTTCAACAACTATTTTCGTTTCCACACTTTCGTTTTGTTTAATTTTACTACCTTTCGCTGGCTTCTTCGGGGGTGCTGTTGGATTCTTTTTCGAACCCTTGGTGGTCGGAACACCACAGAATTATGGACTGTGGTGTGTCTCTATTTGACGCCAAGAGCAAAAACAAAATCACTCATATCTTCTCGATGAGCCCAATCCAGCGGACAAAAAGCTACGGAGCAGGCAATACGTATAGGTCTGTTTTCGAGCTACGGAACAGGCAATACATATAGGTCTGTTTTCGAGAGAGATTGCGGTAGTTTTTTAATGCAGAGAGTGAAGGATTTTCATATTTAGAATATACACTTTAACATTTACTTAATCTTCAAAAAAAATTTTTTCTCTGTCAATTTCAAATTTTTGCCAAGTCATTACTATAACGACGGAAAAATTGTTAATCTACACTTGTTTCACCACTACTTAATTGTTCAGCACGAAAACGAACATAGTATGAATACACTTGAATACAAACACAATGTATCCGGGTGGTATACACACAACTATCTTCAATTTAAAAGGATAATGAATATGAGAAACGAGCAAGTCAAAACTACAAATAAGTGTGATAAACACATTTACACACCGACTCTCCTACAATGTTCAATGAAAAAGGATAATGGTTATGAAAAAGAACAATAGTTGATTTCACAAAGTTATGTAACACGCTTGTGGCAAGTGTTACCGAAGCTTTATCCACCACACCACAGGACGTTTCTGAGCGTGCTCACACACACCACTCGGGTACAATAAAACTATGATATAAAAAGTCTTGCTTTCTTCAGAAATGCTAATAATGTAGTTCGCAACCACTTTTTCTTTTTCACCTTATTACATGGTTGGCAGGTTCACAGTCCACATTGGCAGATGCATATATATATAGTTCAACAATGTTTGTACTTTCCACACGATGTGTATATATGCTTATAGCGCGCGCGCGCGCACACACACACGGGATTCCAGTCTATGAGAACTGGCCATAGTTTGGTGGCATTGGCAAGAAGTGTGGCCACTGCCAAAAAGCAGGTGGGAAGCTACGAGGAAAAGAAGGGAAGAACATAGGAGGATACACAGGCGGTGGCATCATGGGTGGTGGTTGTGGAGGCGAAGTGTAGTCCTCTCTACTACCACACGAATTAGTTCCCCGCGTGGTAGTAGGCCTGCTGTCCGTCGTCGAAGTGGGTGGGTGGGGTTTAGAGTGGGGGTAGGGAGGGGAGGAAATACTTCAGAGTAGTGTGGGTCGGCCGGTGAATGGGGAAGAGTAGGAGGGTTGTGGGGTTGAGAGGACTGTGATGTGATGATGTTGGTAACATGCGTGTAGTAGGTGAATGGACGGGAGGAGGAACGGAGCGGTGATGTAACAAGGGGGAAGTGGAGAGACGTCCAGGGGCGAGGCCTGTGGTCACTGCCCCTCTTTGTGCCGATGCTGTCTGCCTGTTTCCTAGCAAACAGATTTTCAGCAAGGCGTGCTGTCCCTTTCTTCGTAGGCAGAATGGCATTTTGGTACAGCGCCATTCTGGGTGCTCCCCTGCTGGTGGTGAAGACGGCAGTGTGGTTCCTGTAGTGCACACCCAGGCCGTCACACACCTGCTGCAGGTTCATGTTGCTGATGAATGACTGGATTGAGAGAGAGAGAGAGAGAGAGAGAGAGAGAGAGAGAGAGAGAGAGAGAGACGCAGGAGCGAGGGAGAGAGAGAGAGGAGAGAGAGAGAGAGCGAGAGAGAGAGAGAGAGAGAGAGAGAGAGAGAGGAGAGAGAGGAGAGAGACGGAGAAAGGGAGTGGGGGGTGGGAGGGGGAGACGGGGAGAGAGGGAGGAGGTGCAGGAAAGAGCATCAGACAGGAGCGAAAAAATGGCAGGGAAAAGGTCAGCCGAAAACGAAGCATGCAAAAGATGAAGATGAAGAGAGGAGAGAGGAAGAGATGCAAGAAAAAGAGAGAGAGAGAGGCGCGGGACAGAGAAGAGAGAGAGAGAAGAGAGAGAGAGAGAGAGAGAGAGAGAGAGAGAGAGAGAGAGAGAGAGAGAGAAGAAGAAGAGAGAGGGAAAAGGTTATTTCCAAGAGGAGAGAGAGAGAGAGCTAGAGAGAGAGAGAGAGAATAATAAGAGAGTTTATTTTCCAAAGCTAAGCAAATAATTCATTTTCATCCAGCCCTTGTTTCCCGCTAGGGGACTAAGCGTGACCAGCAACCAACACGACTGGCAACTAAAACCTGACAAAACTTCACAAACATACATAATTATCTTTTAAAATGCACAAAAAAAACGTAGATGAATTGTTTCTCCATCAACATTTGCGCGTAGATGAACTTAAAAGGAACACACACACACACACACACACACACACACACACACACACACACACACACACACACACACACACAAAACAATGAAAGAAAAACTAAACAAACAAGAATAAACAAACTGTTACGAAAATAAACAAAACACGCGCGAGCGCGCGCGCGCATGCACGCACGCACGCACGCACGCACGCGGCACGCACGCACGCACGCACGCACACACACACACACACACACACACACACCACACAGAGAGAGAAAGCGATATCATCCTATTGGTTATCAAAGGAGAGAGAGAGAGAGAGAGAGAGAGAGAGAGAGAGAGAGAGAGAGAGAGAGAGAGAGAGAGAGAGAGTATTATATCCTCCTTAAAACATTATCAACATACTACATACTGCTAAGGCTGTTAATTAGACAACAACACGCGTCAATTACATCAACGTATTACACCGATTTTCATGATGTGGTTACAATGTATGAATTGAATAACAGTTCAAGAAACAGTTGTCAAATAGTGACAATGCATTCATAAACTTAATAATCATAACACTTATTTATCAGGATGTGTGTGTGTGTGTGTGTGTGTGTGTGTGTGTGTGTGTGTGTGTGTGTGAGAGAGAGAGAGAGAGAGAGAGAGAGAGAGAGAGAGAGGGGAATTCGAAACTATGCCCTAACGACAGCCTCACAACTTAGCATGTTCTGTCGTCTGCTTAAAGTTTCCGGAGGCGGCACGACTTGAAAGAAAAGTCACCTGTGATGTGGTTGGTAAATTTTCTCATGCTTAAGTTTTACGCTGAGACAATCGTTCAGCAGTTGCAGTGCGCTAACATATTCGATAAATACTCATATTGCCAGCGAAGAAATATTTTGAAAGGGTAAAGAGACAGCAAACTGAAACCTGACCGCGTCAGTGACCTGTGACTCGAGTGAGAGTTTTGACTCGGTCTAGTAGTACACCACCAGACAATTACAGTATTCTGTGATTGTCTGTGTCTTCGTTCACGCTTCACCGAATCATGATTCGGGACTTTCAGCTTGTTAAAGTTCATTTTCGTAAAAAAGAAAACCTGTAGCTTACTGATCTATTGTGTACATAGTTTCATGACTAAACCTTTAGATCTTCCTTGCTCGTAAACGTGAACGTTGTTGTCAGTAGCCTCGGCTTGTTTCGACGTCTTTCGAATTTTACATTTCTTCCGGTGTAGAGTGGTAAATTTTGGTAACAATTTTCTGCGTTTCAGTCATATTAGATAACATTCACACTTGATATGCGAAAGACAACATTCAGCAAGTTCATCAGTCAGTCTGTTAACCGACTTGCTCTCATGCTCTTGGTCTCTGTCAAACACTGTTGCTAGTGTTTGGTCGGGCCTGGTGTTATCAGTGAAGTGGGCGGATGAAGCTCGTGAACAACACTCAACTCATTTCCATATATGATTGTACTGAAATCGTTGATTATGTGGGTCTGGACAGTTTGATAAGTATATATAAGTAGTTACAGTATCACTTATGTGATCATCATTTTTTGTGCAGAGGGCACAATATATCACTTATGTAATCACCGCTTTACCATTTTTTTGTGCAGAGGGCACAATATATCACTTATGTAATCATCGCTTTACCAGTTTTTGTGCAGAGGGCACAAGATATCACTTATGTAATTGTCGCTTTACCATTTTTTTTGTGCAGAGGGCACAATGGTGCAAGTTAGTTACTCAGTACAAAATCATTCACATGGAATGAGGCTGGATTTCAATCCTTTCTTTCTGCAGCTATTGGCAAACCGCTGCTCCTACCACTAGCAGCACCAGATTATATAGTCAGTTGTTTATAATGTATGTAAAACATAGATGATAATGAATGTGTGTGTGTGCGCGCTATTGTATGCACACACATTTACACATCCGTGCGCGTGCGCGCGCGCACACACACACACACACACACACACACACACACTCTCTCACTCACAAATACACACACACACTGCACCCCCTTCTTTCTCATTCCTTATCCTTCTCCCCGCCCTAGGGCCACAGCTACATTTTAAAAAGTACATTGTTTTCATTTATATGATATTCATAATGTTTATTTCTTTTTTCTTCATTATCAATATTCAGTATCACTGTTCAGTGAAGAAACAAGAAGCTGAAGATGCACAAACACATTTTTTTGAACCACACACACACACACACAGTCACACACACACACACACACACACACACACACACACACACACACACACACACACGTATATACACACACACACAGACACACACGTACACACACAGACAGACAGACAGACACACACACACACACACACACACACACACACACACACACACACACACACACACACACACACATACATACCAACACACACACACACACACACACACACACACACACACACACACACACACACACTGGCAGGCATATTACACATGATATATAATTTTATAGTGAAATCGTGGTGATGATTGTTACATTTCTTGTGGAATATGTATTTTTTTAAAATATTTCCTATCAGCAGGTTGGGTAAATGTGTTGCCTAGGCCTTTGATCAAATCTCATCCAAAAAAGATAAAAACTTAACAATTATGCATCATGGGCTAGCAAATGTGTGTGCATGGACAAGTTGCTTGATGGAATTGTGACTGAACAAATGCATGTGTATTGACTAGTCTTCCTGATGGTACTGGGAGGGAAAGGGGAGGGGAGAAGAAGACAGACTGGGGAGGGGGAGAGGGAGGCCAGAAGGTATGGACAGACAACCTAGAGATTGAGACAGAAGGGGAGGTAGAACAGCATCAAGCAGACTACCAAACACCTTCCTGTGGCGTGTTGATTAGTAGACAACCGAGGTAACAAAAGATAGGATAAACTTTATGCAAATGGTCAGTCACCCTTCTGTTATGCTGCTTGAAGGCAAAATAATGCCGCACTATGATGTTGTGCATCGGCCAGGTGCTGCGAAAGGGAAAGAGACTGACAAAAGTTGTAAAAAAGAAAAAAAAAAAAGGCCCTGGTAATAGTTGGACCAAGAAGTGGATGAGAAACCATTCGAGGGTCAGATTTGTGCCAGACTGCATCATTTTGAAAACAAGTTTCAACATTTTTTCTTGTGAAGGAGAAGCATGTTTTTGGACCCCAGATTTATTCTGATGCCACACTCAAGAAGTCCTGTTGCATTGGCAGTCATAGCACCGGCAGTTCACAGGCAGGCCGCAGTCAGTGTCAGGTCTCTGTAAGACAGTCCATCAAAGAAAACATGGCGTTGCTGCTAAGTCAGTTGGGTAATAATCAGTGTTGCTATTCTGATACAACATATCCATGACGCAACCTGTCCAGTTTACCGTATACTAAGCCTCCAGCAGAGGAAAACAACTGCTCAGTGGTGGATTCAGTGTGAAGGCGTTTGCCCCCTTGGAATGTGCCATCGTGTCCATCCATTGACAGTTGCAAGATCGTGGGAAAACTGATGACTTGGACATGATGTCACTGTGAACATGGACATGGAGAGAAAATTTGAACTGAATCAGTGAATGTGAGGTCACTACGACAGGGCATGAAGGACAACAGAATGTGACTGACACATTTTTGTGGTTGTCAGTGAGGATGACATTATCGTGTGTTTAGAGTTCCATAGTGATCTAAGACTGCATAAAAATAAGAATGAAGTTTTATACAGCATATCATTTGGAATTCAGTTTTAAGCGCTGTAGAAAAGTCATCTCTCGCAATCTTCTCTGTCCGACTCTCGAATTTTGCCCCTCCTTCACCACTCCCCCTTCACATCTGTCCCCATCCACACACAAAAAATCAAGCACAAAGAGGCATACACACATACACAAAGACTCAAGCAGAGGCACATATATGCATGCATACAAGTGTGTATACTCGCAGTCACACACACACACACACACACACACACACACACACACACACACACACACACACACACACACACACACACACACACACACACACACACACACACACACACACACACACACAAACAAGCATGTATACTCACACCATACACACACACACACACACACACACACACACACACAAACAAGCATGTATACTCACAGCCATACGCTCACTGTCTTTTAAACTTCCTTGTCCCATGTCCGCACCAGTTTGAGAGGAAAAAAAAGAGACTCTTTTTCTGTGTTAGGGTAGCAAGGAAGCTTTACCACAGAAATACCGTCTTTGTGCTGTGTAATCTAGTGTTTATCTTAATTACTGCTTGTTCACTTGTTAGTCGTTTCATGAACCTGTCATTTACCACTGGTGTTATTGTCTTCTTTTTGCTATACAGAGTGTCCTGGCCTTTCGTTTGAGCTTTGTGTTTACACCTGCAAAAGTTAAAATATGAAGTGAATTCATGTTGAAATGAAATGATTATGGGAAGGTCAGGTTGTTTTTGGTGCATGTGTGTGCACGTATGCATGCAGCTTGTGCATGTGGTGTATGTGTGTGCATGTTATCTTTTGTGTGTGTGTGTGTGTGTATGTGTGTGTGTATGTGTGTGTGTGTGTGAGAGAGAGAGAGAGAGAGAGTGTGTGTGTGTGTGTGTGTGTGTGTGTGTGTGTGTGTGTGTGTGCATGTTATCTTTTGTGTGTGTGTATGTGTGTGTGTATGTGTGTGTGTGTGTGTGTGAGAGTGTGTGTGTGTGTGTGTGTGTGTGTGTGTGTGTGTGTGTGTGTGTGTGTGTGTGTGTGTGTATGCGCGCTCGCAACTGTATGTGTGTATCTGTGAGGGAAAGAGGAGAGTATGCTCTTAGTTTTACCCCTCAGGGTATGTGTGTTCTTTATTTCAAGGCTGTACTTGGCATCTTTAAAAAGTAGAACCAACAGCATTATGTGTGTGTGTGTGTGTGTGTGTGTGTGTGTGTGTGTGTGTGTGTGTGTGTGTAGTGCGCACATCTTTTCTGATGTGTGAATTTGTGTATTTTGGCTGTCATCATCTGTCTGATTCTTACCTTTTTTTTTTTTATTTCTGTTACAGCTCTTCAGCCAGCATCTGTGATAACAGAAACCATAGCATGGACTAAAGTACACCTTCCAGTGGCTGGGGATTGCATGCTGTCTGGAAACCTTTCTTTCTGCCTGTCATATTTGCCGGTGCAAAGCACCTGTGGGCAGTCAGTTGTTACAACTGAAGATTATGATCTCATTTGATGACATGGATGCCAGCAGACCGAATCAATTGGTTTCATCAACGGAAGGTCAGTCAGTAAGTATTTGCGCTTTTCCTTTGAAATAATAAACATGTTTCAGTACTCTTGAAGTGAGCGTGTCTTTCCAACAGGAACAACCACAGAAGTTGTAGTTTCCTGGAATGTAAACAGTATGGTGAGAGATTGTTTAAATGGTCATCTTTGATTAATTTAGTCATCATCGCATTCACATCAATAACCAGCATTCGTTATCATCACCATAATGATCATCATCGTTCAAGGTTTCTCTGTAAATAAAGCAAAGGGTTTTCCTGTTCCAAACTAAAAGTTTTGCAGGGTTGTCATCCCCTGCCCTTTATCCTGTCTTTCCCCTCTTTTCTCCCATCCCGTCCACCCCTGTCCTCTCTACAGCATCACCCTATCAGCGCAGACCTGCAGTGTTAGCAGAGGAGCATTCTCGATTTCATTTTATTTTTTGAAATGGATGACATTTTCATTTCTGTAGACCCTGTGGTTTATTGACTTCAGGGTCTTAATAACTATTTTCTGTGTGCTATATCATGAAGAAAGAGGTTTCCAGTAGCTTTCAGTTTTGACCAGCAACAAAACAGATGGTGCTGACAATTTTCCTTCACAGCAGATTTTTACCCATCACTGGAGCAAAGCTTCTTGCAGTATTTTGTGCGTAAGTATGTAACAGGCCTTAACTGCATGATTTTGATGGACAAATTATGACATGTTTCAGCTTCCCTTTTGCTACAAAGTCATCAACTTGCTTATGACAGTATCTTAGGAACCCTACTGATTCAGTGGAATGCAGCATTAGCCGTCTTTACATCAGTTACATTGTCTGAGATCTTCCTCATTGTCAGGTGCCTGTCTTTAATTATGCTGCAGTCATTGACTATGAGTTCCTGATTGGTAACACAGTTGAGTTTCGCCCACTTACTGGATGTGTGTCTGACAGTGTCACTCAGATTTCCTGACCAGCTTGTCAGATGTCTGTGTCTCTCAGGCCTAGTTGACTCTGGAATGTATTATGAGAAGAAGCTTACAGACCTATCATTAAGTATCCTACAATAACTCTGTAGCATTATCTTCATTGTCCTCATATGTATCAGTTAGCATAAAAACATCTCAGATTCTGTATCCTTTTACTGTCTGCTCTCAGGTTGACCTCAGTTTAAATTTCCTCTCCATGTTAATGCTCTTGGTGAGTTTGTGTCGAGGTTGCCATTATGGGCGAGTTCATTGAGACTTGTGGGATGGATATGCGCGTGCCTTTCAAAGGGAGACGCACTCACTCGTGCTGGCTCATGACTGTGCAGTTGTTGTCACCAGTCTGGGGCTTAGTGGGCATTGTGCTGAATAGACTTGATCAGAATAGTTGTCAGTGAACATCATCAGCATCACTCAGCAACACTGCAGTGTCTCCTGTGGTGGGGTGCCACATGGCAACTATGTTGATTGCTCCCTGTGGATTGCCACTACCTGTGACAGGACAAACCAGGATGCAACTGTGGATGGGGAGTCAGAAGAGCAGCATAGGAGTCATGCCACTGAAGTGACTTCAGTGAAGAGGAAAAAAAAAAAAAAAGAAAAAAAAATAGAAACACCAAAGCACTGCGTCCTTTCCCATCTCCCCATCCTCTCCATCTCTTCCCCTTTCCATCTCCCCCTCCTGCCTCCTCCACTGTCTTCCTCCCGACTGCTGTGCACACACAGAGGCGCATAACACGCCCATCCTGCCCTCTTCACTTCTCCCTCTTAATATGCCGTCCTCGCTCACCAGGTTTCTGGTGATGATTTGATTTACTGACTGGAAAGAAGTTCAACCACTACTCAACCCCCAACCTCCCCCACACCACCTCTTCAGTTAACTTTTTATTGAGTTTGCTTTATTTGATGAAAGCAAGTTCAGCCTCTTATTCAAGCTCTCTCTACTCACTCCCAACAACATTTTGGTAACGGCAGTTGTAGATCTCTGCAAAGGAATTGCAGCCTGTTCTCTGGATGAAAGGGTCCACCTTTGACACTGTGGGTAATAGCTTATGCAGCGACTAATCTACCATTACTATGGTGTTCATTGCTGAAAAGTTTGATTGATTGATGTCGGCAGATCAGATTCCAAGAGTACAGATAATAGAACCAGAGGAAGACCGCCACAATGGAGGGGCCAGTCCTCTTCCTCCTGTTGATGTCAGGCGGCGCAAGTCCTCCTCCATCACCAAGTACGGCACCATGATGGAGCCACCTCCTGACGACAGTGTCTTCTACGTCAATGATGATGACTTTGGAATTTTTGCTGCTGTAAGTGCCGGAAGAAGTTGAAGACATTTGAAGTAGCAAGAAAAATAATTCATGGCCTTAAGTAAGTTCTGAAAGTGTTCATTTCATATTAACTGACTTTTGTTTTTCTTTTAGAATGGAACATCTGCTCTCAAGAAATTGTTTGTTGTCAGTGGTCTATGCTTTTTAAAAACGGGCTCTTTTTAAAGGTCTATGGGGGAAGGGGATATTATTGTAATAGTATTGATTTTGCACACACACACGCACACAAAATGCTTAGAATGTTTAGAATGCTTTGTTAATATGCATTGTTATTGGGATGTGCTCATTTACATGTACATAAACATTCATATAAGATTAAAAAAAATTACCTACAGTTTTTTTAAAGAGTTTATTTATTCTCTCTCCAAGCCTATACCTTGGTGAGTTGTTGTCAACATCGCCAGTATTAGTGAAGTCACGGGGCGTGTGACTTGGAGGGATATGACAGGACCCTTGAGATGGGGATGCTCACTCACACAGGTTCCCGTGACTCAGCCACTGTTTTCTGTAGTTTGGGCTGCGCATGTTGAATCAGAACAGACAGTGCATAATACCAGCAAAGTGACACAGCTGTTATGCAGTGTCCGCTGTGTCCGCTGTGGTGGGTTGCCTCATCAGGACTGGACATTGACTGCTTCCTGTGGATTGCCATTGTCGGGGCTGCAGGGGGTACAACTCAGAATGGCCTGATGTCATACACAATGAGACTGTAACAAAAAGAAAAACAAAACAAAACAAAAAAAAAACAAACAACAACAACAGCAACAACAAAAATGAAACATTATATCCAAGATTTTTTATCTTCCTCTCAAACTCTCAGACCGATTTTTGATTCTCTTTTCTGTTGTTGTACTGGATTATTCTCCCACTGCGCGCCCCCCCCCCCCCCCCCCCCCCCCCCCCCTTTTTTTTTTTTTTTTTTTTTAAGTTATGTACTTCAAGTTCAGTGAACAGAATGAACCCCAAGATTTCAAGAAACAAAAATAATGTTGTGTGTGGCATTGAGACTGTCTGTGACTGGTGAAAAGTAATCAGAAGAGTTGCGATTCTGTTCCATTATATTTTTTTCCTTTAAAAAATGTTGTATGCAGTTCCATTTTATTAGCTTCTATTATGTTTTTTTAATTACTGATCTGATTGATATATCAATATAGAGAGTTAATCAAATTAGTGATGCGCTTATATTTATTGTTGTTGTTACTTCAGGGCCGAGACTATGAACCAGTATACGTCACCCACAAGTATACAACAGAGGAGAAGGAAACTCTGGCTAGTTTTGAAAGCCTGGATTACCTCCCTTCCCACAGCCAGGTGTACAAACATTGGATCAAGAGACAGATGGTCTCCAGGTAAATGTGAAAATTCTGCCCCAACCCCCTCCGCTTTATTCCCCTAAGTCCTCCTGTGTTTAACCATCAGTTCACTTTGTATTCATATAGTTACTGTTCTGCACCAGTCCCTGTAACCTTTCATTGTTTGATTTATAAGTTCTGGTTGGTTTTGTTCATTCTGGACTTGATCCTCTGGGGGGTTTGGACGAAGCTGATTTGCATAGATGCCTGTGGCTTGTGGGTATGTCATGCCAGATATCTTTTATGTGGACAATAATTATTTTTAAGAATGCAGTTCATAAATCGATTGAGCAGCACACATTCATTTCTTGATGCATTAGAGATAAGATGAGGTTGCTTATATAGTCCAGCTGACCGCAAAGAGCCATATCAGGTCTGTCACCACGTAAAATGCATTAGAGAGGCTTTTGTCTTACAAGTACAGCTTCAGGTGTAATTACAGACAGAACAATTAAAAAAAAAAAGGGGGCAGAGAGAGAACTGTCAGAAAAAAGAAAATGAACAGACTGGAGTGCAGACAGCAGAGGGGAGAGAATGGGACAGGACTGCAAGCAGAACAACAGTGGAGCGGTGGAGTGCAGACAGCAGAGGGGAGAGAATGGGGCATGACTGCAAGCAGAACAACAGTGGAGCGGTGGAGTGCAGACAGCAGAGGGGAGAGAATGGGGCATGACTGCAAGCAGAACAAGAGTCCAGGATGTCCAGGACTGGTTTTTCTCTGATTTGCAACTTCTCTGGTGTGCTGCAGCACCCACAAGCTCACCTTGGTAAACATCAGATTTCCTCTCCAGATTTCTCAAAGAACAAAACAACCAGACGCTGAACCAAATGACAAAACAAGCCATCAAATCGACTTCACTCCACTGGGTTTCCTGCATCAACAACATAGCCCTAAACCAGACCAGTCTTCCATGATGCTGACATTGGCATTGATCATGATAGTTGTAGTGATGAGAATTGGACTTAAGCCTAAACCAGAACAGTCTTCCATGGTGCTGACACTGGCATTGATCATAATAGTTGTAGTGTTAACATTTAGGCTCAGGCTTTGGGAGGTTCAGGTATAAGGCAGTCCATGTAAACCAGATTAATCTGGGAAAGTTGAACTCGGACATTATGTTGATTTGGTGGCAAATGTATACAATAAGCTTGGGGTTTCGTTTCGGTCAGCTGGAGTATAATTTATAAATAGATTCCGTTGACTGAGATCCTGTAGTTTGGCTCCACGTCACTGCTGTAGTCTGTTCTCCCTTCCAGTCTGCTCTAAGCATGGACTGTCTGTGTGGTGCAGACTGCAGCTGGACCGGTGGGTGATGATGGGCCTGATTGGGTTTGTGGTGGGGCTGGTCGGGTTCCTGCTTCACCAGCTGATTGAGGAAATAGCCAAGGTCAAGTGGGACACCACCCAGCGCATCCTTCAGGTTGGTCTTTGAAAGGGGGTTGGAGGGGTGGAGGATAAGGGGGGTGGGGGAGGGGGGGGGGGGGATATGGGTTTTGCCTGTTGTCGTTGTGCATTGAGTTTTAAAGGTTTAATGACTGCAGGCGGAGATTTAAGGCATGAAAGTAAATGTTGAAGTACTGAACAGGCCAAGGAACGCAACAGACACTACAGTAAGGAGCCTCATTCTGTAGGTCTTTTTCTGGTGTGACTGAAACTAGTGAAAGAAAGAGAGAAACACACAACAGAAATAAAGACAAAAATGGAGGAAAAAAAGAAACAAGTGCAGGTAAACAAGTTCTGTATTTTTGCCTTGACCCCTTTTGAAGTCTGTTAGATTTGGTTGATTTATTTGGTACTGTACAATATCAGTGTTTTCAGGCAGTTATTTAGGGACTTAATGCTTTTTATAGAAGTGTCAGTAGTTTGAAAGCTGAAAAATAGTTGCTGTTATTGGCATTAAAGATAATGAAACAGGCCAGTCTGGAAGAACAAACAGGAAAAAAAAGAAAGAAAAAAAATCACTAGCTGCACACAGATGTATAGATATACACACACTCTGCTGCATGTGCAGATGTATTTATACACATAGTATATACAAACCGGTAAATACACATAAACACTGTTCAATGGAGAAATTTCCCATTTGAAAATTTAAGAGAATTTAGTGACTGGAAAATGAAAGACAAACTGTAATGACTAGAAAGTGAAAGAGTATATACTTTATAAAGGGAAAAAAAAAAAAGCCTTCAAAAGCTACCACCCCAAGTTGTTTCTGATCACCTGACCAACCCTAAATTTTGCTGCTGAGCCCATGGCTTTGTGTGTGTGTGTGTGTGTGTGTGTGTGTGTGTGTGTGTGTGTGTGTGTGCGTGTGTTTGCTGCTGTCAGAAAGGTAAAACATGCATATGAAGACCTCACACACAAGAATTTGTGATCAAGGACTGTCATGGCAAATGACAGGAGTACTCAAGTGTTCCGTTTCCAGATTCTTTTTGAGCAGAAAGTACTTGTCAGGATCATAATGGCGACAAAGAGTGCAAGTAGCATACACATAGGCTGGCTTTGAGACTGGACAACCTTTCTAACAAATAAAACAGAAGATAAATAAAAAAGAAAATCCAACCTGCCTGCATTATTTTCGTTAGCCATAAGATCAGGACCAGTTAAACTTGTTTTGCTTACCTTCATGCTGATTTTGGATGCTGACCATTGATTGCTGTCATCTCAAAGAATGCAGGCCTTTGGAAAGTGTCGTTGTTAAACATTTGTTTATCCTTCCCAGTAAGTTGCTTATTACAGGCGTTAAAATATTCATAAATGAATCAGATCAAGACAAAAAGAACCATTGTTATTCGGACATGTTTTTTTCATTTGTTTGAAGACATAGTTGTACCACTTCCATTATTTTAAAGCAAGATTATGGCAGGTGTTTATTTTCAGTGTTAACATGTTGTAGTATCACCATTTTATCATTGATTGTGTATGAAATGTCTGTAATGTTTAATGCGCACAGGATGGCAAGTCCCCGTTGGCGTGGCTTTTCACCATGGGATACAGTGTCGCCTTCATTCTCTTCAGTACTGCTGTCGTCATTGTGAGTCTATGCCAATTTGTAAAGTACTGCCGTCGTCATTGTGAGTCTATGCCAATTTGTAAAAGTACTGCCGTCGTCATTGTGAGTCTGTGCCAATTTGTAAAGTACTGCCGTCGTCATTGTGAGTCTGTGCCAAGTTGTAAAGTACTGCCATCATCATTGTGAGTCTGTGCCAAGTTGTAAAGTATTGCCGTCATCATTGTGAGTCTGTGCCAAGTTGTAAAGTATTGCTGTCATCATTAGGAGTCTGTGCCAAGTTGTAAAGTACTGCCATCATCATTGTGAGTCTGTGCCAAGTTGTAACACTGCTGTCATCATTGTGAGTCTATGCCAAGTTGTAACACTGCCGTCATCATTGTGAGTCTGTGCCAAGTTGTAACACTGCTGTCATCATTGTGAGTCTGTGCCAAGTTGTAAAGTACTGCTGTCATCCTTGTGAGTCTGTGTCAAGTTGTAGTACTGCTGTCATCATTGTGAGTCTGTGCCAAGTTGTAACACTGCTGTCATCATTGTGAGTCTGTGCCAAGTTGTAACTCTGCTGTCATCATTGTGAGTCTGTGCCACGTTGTAACTCTGCTGTCATTGTGAGTCTATGCCAAGTTGTAATTGCTGTCATCCTTGTGAGTCTGTGCCAAGTTGCAACACTGCTGTCGTCATCGTGAGTCTATGCCAAGTTGTAACACTGCTGTCATTGTGAGTCTATGCCAAGTTGTAACACTGCTGTCATTGTGAGTCTATGCCAAGTTGTAACACTGCTGTCATCATTGTGAGTCTGTGTCCAGTTGTAACACTGCTGTCATCATTGTGAGTCTGTGCCAAGTTGTAACACTGCTGTCATCATTGTGAGTCTGTGCCAAGTTGTAACACTGCTGTCATCATTGTGAGTCTGTGCCAGGTTGTAACACTGCTGTCATTGTGAGTCTATGCCAAGTTGTAACTCTGCTGTCATCATTTTGAGTCTGTGCCAAGTTGTAACACTGCTGTCATCATTGTGAGTCTGTGCCAAGTTGTAACACTGCTGTCATTGTGAGTCTATGCCAAGTTGTAACACTGCTGTCATCATTGTGAGTCTGTGCCAAGTTGTAACACTGCTGTCATTGTGAATCTATGCCAAGTTGTAACACTGCTGTCATCATTGTGAGTCTGTGCCAAGTTGTAATACTGCTGTCATTGTTGTGAGTCTGTGCCAAGTTGTAATACTGCTGTCATTGTTGTGAGTCTGTGCCAAGTTGTAGTAATGCTGTCATTGTTGTGAGTCTGTGCCAAGTTGTAGTAATGCTGTCATCGTTGCTAGTCTGTGGTAAGCTGCCTTCATTATAAATCTTTGCTAAGTTTCAGCGCTGCTGCTATCGTTGTAAGTCTGTGCTGAGTTGTGGTACTGCTGTTGTTGTTGAAGTCTATGTTCAGTTGTGGTTCTGCAGTCATGATTGGAAGTCTTTGCTTAGTTGTAAAAACTGCTTTGATTATTGTAAATCTGTGCTGTGTTAAAACTGCTGTCTTCATGGTAAGTCTGTTGAGCAGCAGTACTGATGTCATCATCACTGCAAAGCCATACTAAGTAGTATGTGTGGATGGATGTATGTGCACACATCTGTTGGGAAAGAGAAAAACTGTTTTGTGTAATGTCTGTCTGAGAATATATTTTTCTAGCAGAAAGGACACACATGCTAATACACTCTTACTCGGGCATGCACACAAAAGACAGTAACATACATACCAGCTTTATCAGAAATGGTGTTGGTATACACATTTCTGTATGTTATTATAACATGAGCTACCGCACACAATACAGCTGTAAATTCTCATTTTCCCACGTCCATCTGTGTACCAGTTCTGGCGTCCCAGTGCCGGAGGATCTGGCATCCCTGAGGTGACAGGATTCCTGAACGGCACACACATCCGTCACATCTTCAGCCTGAAGACCATGCTGGCCAAGTTTTTGTCCTGTGTGGCTGCCATTGGCTGTGGTATGCCCGTGGGGCCGAAGGACCCATGATCCACCTGGGGTATGTTCGACAGAACTCGTTTTCATGTAGGAAACCAACATTTTCTCCAGTTACTTATTTGTAGTAATGTGAAGGATTTTCATTCTTCAGTGTTGCAGAAAAAATTTGCTTGGAGCAGGGGTGGTTTTAGCTGAGTGGGTAAAGCATGATTGTTTAGAACTAATGGTCTGGGGTTCCAGCACTGCTTGAGACAGCCAGGATAGAAGAGATTTCAGTCAACACTTGAGTAGACTCCAACCTTCTTGGAGTCTTTTGGATGGGACTTTAGAACAAGGCTCCATCCCATGCATGAACGCATGCTTGTGGAAAGAAAAGAACAAAACAAGCAGACAAAACCAAAACCAGCACTCCCATTGAATCCCGTTCCATGGAGTTAGAATAAGTCATAAAATTACCGATGGTTTACTTCAATGTTTTCAACATGCTCTTGGATTTGCTGGGGACATAAATAAGCAAATAGGTAAGGAATCTGAATAAAGGAGTCAGTTTGATAAATCAGTGCAGTATAGATGAATGTCCAGGCAGATGGTTGGATAGTCTGTATTCAGTATCTAATACTTATCGGGTAGTAAAGATGTTTAGCAAGACAATTTTTTTGGTTCTGTTGTAGTCCTGATTATAAGCCCCAAAGGCACAGTGTCATTTTGAATCATGCTCAAGCAGATAAATGAGAATGAGTAGATGTGAAAAATGAGATGTGATAAAAAGAAATAAAAATGGGACTCTCATGAATAAGTTTGTTGTTGTTGATGTATGATGATGGAAGTTGTGTGTGTGTGTGTGTGTGTGTGTGTGTGTGTGTGTGTGCGCGTGTGCGTGCATGTGTGTGTGTGTGTGTGTGTGTGTGTGCGTGTGCGTGCGTGCGTGCATGCGTGCATGTGTGTGTGTGTGTGTGTGTGTGTGTGTGTGTGTGTGTGTGTGTGTGTGTGTGTGTGCATGCATGTGTGTGTGTGTGTGCAGAGCTCTGGTAGGGGCAGGGGTGAGCCAGGCAAGGTCAGAAACGCTCCAGTTCAAGCTGCCTTTTTTTGAACGATTCAGAAATTCTGAGGACAGGTTTGTTATTTCTTTGATTCTGTTGATTCGTTTTGCTTTAAATGTTTTGTTTAGTAGTAAAGAGAAAATTTTGTTGGGCAAGCTTTTGTAGGTTTTGTTTGTCAAAACCTTGCATTTGAATTTTTTTTAATCTATTTTTTTAAAGATAATCTCAGGGGAAGTTTTATCCTTGAAATATATGACAGTAAGGCTACATTACCTGTTTGTCTTAATGAGACAGTTTTACTTGTTTTCTGGAATCTGATTGCCCATTCACTCCATGTATGTCACAGTGTCTTAATGGTATTTTGTTAAGGCGTTGTCCACACTAAATGTGCACAGTTGCAGCTGGATGTATTGAAAATTGATATGAAACCTGATGTACCAACATTTTTATTAATCTTGCTGAAACCAGTCATTGTGTTATTATCATTAATGAAAATGAAACATAAGAGATGAAAAACAGCCTGGATACAGGGTTTTTTTTTTGTATATGCAGCAGTCCAGAATTAGGTTACGAGAGCCTGTTTTGATATCTCTTTTTTTTCAAAACATCAAAGCACCTTCCAGGTTTTACATCTCGTACAAATGAAGGTATATATGTCACTGAAATGGAAAAATCATCTACCATAATTTCTAAGGCATTATTCTCTGAAATTTTAGTAAGGTGCCTTGTGATGTGTCCTGTCGGTGGCATAGTCACTTCTGGTAACCACCTGTCAAGACCAACATGTACAGGATACGCAGTCTCATTCAGTCTCCCAGCTCATGGTCTGCAAAGCATTGATGTACAGGGTTCACATTCATCCAAGGAACAAGACCAACAGAGATGCAATATTTATGCAGACTTTCATTGAAACTGGCATTTTTATGAAGACTGTTGTTGAGATTTGCGTTATCCAAAAGTCCGCTGTTGCATGTAATGCTTCTGTTATCAGAATTTTCAGCAACAATCATTCAGTCAGTGTGGGACCGCAGTGTTGTGTTGTGCGTACAGTGTGGGATTTAGACCAGGCACCAGGAAAATAAAGGAAGTAGCAGCTAAAAAGCAGGTTCTTGGGTTACAAAGGAGCGAAAGGTGCTTTCAGAAATGCAGAGATAAATAGTTGAACTCTGACCTGTCCACAAAAGCATATACAGAAAAATGGGCTACTCTTGAGTGACAGAGAATCAGAAGTGGCCTGTTCACATTTGTTTATGCCAGTCCAGGTGAATCTAGTTTTGGGAAGCACCTTTTCTTAGGGATAAGATGGACTGTTCCTGAAAAGTTGAAGGGTGCACACTTCACTTTAGAACATCATGTAGCCAAAAATTATAGGACTCAAAAAGAATGATTTGGGGTGGAAGAATGTACAGAGAGTATGAAAATGTATTGTAATCACAGCAACTTAAACTGGTTTCAGTTGAAAGTAGGTTAAGTTCGTCACAGGCAAAGACTCATTGCTGATGCTTCGGTCTTACTTTGGCTTGGAACCATACTTTTGGGAATCAGGAAGTGTTCATTGAGCCAGTCAGCATTGGTTTTACAATGTTATATGCGGTTGCTCATAACTTCGCAAATTAAAAAAAGCCAAACATTTCTCATTTATTTTACTCTTTTGTAAGAAAGATGACCACTGTTTGAGTATACCTACCTCAAATTTGTTCCTTGATTTATTGTTTGATTGTTTCCTTGTTGAAGGAGCAAGATTGAGTAATAAAAAATTGTTGCTTTTTCTTACACTTCAGGAAAATCGGATATATTCAGGTGATTGCATTGCTCTTTTAACCAGTTTGAAATGATACTGCGCCAAAGAGGATAAAATATTTGACTGTCTCCTCTGTGTCCTGTGTCAATCAGACGTAACTTTGTGTCGGCGGGAGCAGCAGCGGGTGTGGCCTCAGCATTCGGGGCACCTGTCGGGGGTCTGCTGTTCTCCATGGAGGAGGTGTCGTCGTTCTGGACCACCACCCTATCCTGGCAGATCTTCTTCTGCTGCATGGTGTCCACCTTCACCACCGACCTCTTCAACTCTGCCTTCGAGGGCTTCACCTACACTGGCAACTTCGGCCAGTTCAAGACCGAGAGATACATTCTGTTCAATGTGAGTAGAACAGTCGTCCGCATCAAGACTGTGAGATGTACTGTGTTTTACTTGAGCAGACCATGTTATCTATGTCAAGACTTGGGAGATGTTTTATGTTTTACTTGAGCAGACCATGTTGTCTGTGTCAAGACTTGGGAGATGTACTGTGTTTTACTTGAGCAGACCATGTTGTCTGTGTCAAAACTTGGGAGATACACTTTTTTTTACTTGAGCAGACCATGTTTATGTCGAGACTGAGAGATGCACTTTGTTTTACTTGAGCAGACCATGTTATCTATGTCAAGACTTGGGAGATGTTTTATGTTTTACTTGAGCAGACCGTGTTATCTATGTGAAGACTGAGAGATGCACTCTCTTTTACTTGAGCAGACCGTGTTATCTATATGAAGACTGAGAGATGCTTTTTGTTTTACTTGAGCAGACCACATGTTTTTACTGGAGCAGACCAAGTGTTTTTACTTGAGCAGACCATGTCCATGTCAAGACTGAGAAATGCACTTGAGCAGACTACGTTGTTCAGTCAAGACAGAATTATTCTGTTTGACATGAAAACAGGAGTAAACCGTGTTTCTCCTGTTAAGACTTCGTGACTCATTTGTTGGACGTGAGTAAACCATGTCCTTGATTTAAAGACTGAGAGTACATTCAGTTGAATGTGAATATACCGTATCGTTCAGTCAAGATTTAGAGAGACATTCTGTGGAAGGTGACCAGATCATGTTGCCAAGATCAAATCTTAGAGAAACATTCTGTTTAATGTGAATAGACGATGCTGCCAGCCTCAGAATGTAGAGATACATTCTGCTTGAAGTGAGATGCATTCTGATTCAGTGTTTGGCAAGAATGGGCCAGGTTGTTCAGGTCAAAACTGAGATTCTTTTCCATTTAACTCAAATAGACCATGTTGGTCTGATCTTGGCTAAGAGATAGATTCTCAGACTGGGCAATCTGAATAGTGTTGAGGTATTTTGTCTGCAGATTTTTCAGTAAAATGACCATCGTTGTAGGTGAGAAAGAGATATCACTGAAAAATGTATGAGGAATGGTCAACTCATTTGTAAATCTTAACAGCTGTTGCATGAGTGGCCAGTTATTGAAGTTTGAATGCTAATCAGAAATGTGTGTTTAAGGGTAGTTATGAGCAGGAAGTGGAGAATTCTCTATGTTTTTACCCCAGACAAAAGTTAAAAGAATGAAACTAAAAAAGGAAGGAAAAAAGAAAAAAACCCATAGCAAACTTGATCATCAAATACGAAGAGAAGTACCCACCTTATGTGTGATCAGCTAATTGAATGTTTGACCAATAGAGTGCTCACTTTATGATTGTCACTCATATTTACGAGAGGCTATGTCAATATTTTGCCATCACATGAATTTGCATGACGCTATGACTCACCTGAGTCAATAAATTTAAAACTGATATACATGTATGATACCTTTACAGCTGTCCATAGAGTATGCCCATTTTTCCCCTAGTGCATCAGCTTCTCAGAAATAGTCCTCATGCTCTAAATTCAGGGTTCTGAGGTCTGCGTTCAGTTTAATGTGAGTAGGACCATATGGGCTAGTTCAGGGCTGAGAGGCACATTCTGTTTTTATGTGAACAGACCATATTGGCTAACATTGAACTGAGAGACACATTTTGTTTCAGTGTTAGTTGACTCATCATTCAGTTTTTAGGCAAAGAGATGCGCTTCATGAAGCATAGCAAACAACCTTAGCATGTTCAGTAGGAGATGAATTATTTTAGGTTGACAGGTAACTTTAGTTGGCTGAAGACCAAGAGATGAAGTCTTGCAACTGAAATTGACAACTTTGGCTATTTCAAGATGTAGAGATATACCCTGTGAACCAGTTTCTGATTTAGCTTCCAAAACACGCTCAACCCAGTCATCTGGCTGCCATGAAAAGATACAAACCAGTGCACACAGTAAAAACAACAGTGATGAAATTAGGAGGCAGTGATGATGCACGTTCGATCTTCTGAAAGAAGTTGCACAATAATGATAATCATCAAATCTATGGTCCTAACTGAGAATGATTGTTGAAGGATTGGACCACTGTTCAGAGTTATATCATAAGCCAGCTTGTATGGTGGCCATCTTGCTCCAAGTTATCTCATAAGTTGTAAAAAAAGTTATGTAAAAAGCCGTGTTTAACTCCACTTCAGCAGCATCTATTGTTTTGTTTTGTTTTTTCCACCTGTAACAACATTACACAAAAGCTATGAAATAGATTTCAACAAAACCTGAAAAGATGAAGTGTGGCTGAAGGATGATCCCAGGAAATTGTAGGATCTTTCTGCATTAAAGAGCCGATTCAGGACCGGCTCAACTATGGAGTAGATCTGTGCTGTCCAGCATGTCCAAGTTTAATTTTTTCTTTGTTGTTTTGTTTGTATAGGTATGAAAGACTGGCTTCCTAGTATTGCCACATTAAGTCAAGAAGAAGTGGATTTGCGGTAAAAGTTTTCAGACTGCCATGCTGTAGCAGTTTGTTTTAATCCTACTGATATGCAGGTCATCTTCTGAAGTTGGGTAAGATCCAGGTGACAAGAAATTTTGAATGGAACAAAGGACCTTTTTTTTTGGGGGGGGGGGGAGGAGTTGTTTGTTCTGTGTGCCTCATGTCTTCATATGCGCTAGGTGAATGAGTACTACAAGCATTGTTAGTTTTGGAGTAATAAGCATGTAGTTTGTCTTGCCATAGAATTAAGATTTCCCTGCTGTACTTATTGTTGACCGTAAATGTCTTCTCGTCACATTTGAAATTTATACATGTACCATCAAGTATGTTTAAACGGAATTGAAAAGACTGCACTTTTCATGTGGGGTTAGCCAAATAATGCTGTTTGGACCAATCAGTCTGTTCATACTAATTGAAATTTTTGCTTATCTTGTTTTCAGACAAGCAGTGTTTGACTGTGTATCACATGCGTTAATGTTGAGAACGTATTCTGCTTGTGTCCCAGATAAACCGAGGAGTGGACGTCAACATCCTAATGTTCATTCCCACGGTGGTCATTGGCATTGTGGGAGGAGCACTGGGCGCTCTCTTTACGCTCATCAATCTGAAAATCGCTCGTCTGAGGCGCCGTTTCTTGGCTCGGATGGAAGCCAAATGGAAACAGAACATATTTCGCATGACGGAGCCTGCTGTATTAATGGTTGGTGTTCAGGGGGAAAAAAAGATAATCTCTTCATTTTCATGTCCATTATATTTTGATGGTCCTGGAATCAGATAGTGGAGTGTTCATTCCTGGCATTGATGGTTGGGAGTTCAAACCACTTGTAGACTGGGATCAAGAAAGGAAGTCCAATTTGTCCACCTAGCAGTAAATGGGTCTTGGCCCTGTTCTGTCCCACATTACTTGTGTCACAAATCAGTGATATTCTTGTCTGGTTCTTTTCCTAATGATTTCAAAGCTTCAGTCATCAAACCACTTTAAACCCCTTCCTTGACCCCAAACTTAAAGCAACTTTCAGGCCTGTCTCCAACTTGTCTGTTTCTTCCAAAATAACTGAGAAAGTCTTTCTTTCACAGCTGCTAGTCCCACCTTGTGTATGTGAGTCCTTAGTTTCAAGTGCTGTGAGCAGGGGTCTGGAAGTACATGCAGACAGATTTTCATTATCATTATTACTATTACCTGACTCAGTTCAGGGAAGGCAAAGACAACGGAAGGAGATGGTTGGGACCTTCCATAATGCTGTGTCCAGGACTTGAAAAAGTGCAACAGTTCATTGCCCCTGTGATCGTTGGACTAAGGAGACTTTGACTCTTTCATTATTCTGTTTTTCTCATTTTTTTTCCGCCTGTTGATAACAGAGTCTTTCTCTTTTTGTACCTTTGTTGGTCTGTGGTATCACAGCCATTCTCAGGGACATGAAAAAAAAATTGTGGAGACTTCTGTGTTTCGTGTAGGGGTTCCATAGATGTTGAGTTGTATGATTAAATTACTGTCAGTGTCACTGATGATGCTTTGTTGTTGGTGGTGATTGATTTGTGTGTGTGTGTGTGTGTGTGTGTGTGTGTGTGTGTGTGTGTGTGTGTGTGTGTGTGTGTGATTTTTTAATTTTTTTTTTTGGTTCCCTCATGGTTTCTGCTGATTTTTGCCCTTTCTGATGTTGGTAAGGTATACTAGAGTTTTAAAAAAGAATTCTCTTGAATTTTCAGGTGATTGTTTCCACTCTCAGTCTGTATTTACCTGCGGCTTTTCCATGTTCTGACTACACCTGTCTGGAAGGTGATTCAACTAAAATCAGGTGAGGGCAGTACACTTTTAGTCTGTGTAAGAGTGTGTGTGTGTGTGTGTGTGTGTGTGTGTGTGTGTGTGTGTGAGGTAGCTTGCAGAAGTGTTCTTGAGAAAACATTTCACACTTCAAATTTACTTTAGCGTAAAGGAGGGAAGGCTTCAAGACTTGCATGTGACACCTGCTAAACTGACTATAGGAATGAAAAAATGGCGATGTTAAAGAGGGTTCTGTATCATGGTGGATGTTTTTGCTCTAGGATGTAGTTTGAATGATTCCTTGTTGTGACCTTAACCTTTTGACATTTGGCCAGGGATGATCCCAGACAGCAAAGCCAAGCTAGAATCAATCTTGGCATAAGCTAGGCAACTGGCTAGGGACTAGCTTGGATATACCAGCTGGGACAGTCTAGAAGTGCGGGCCAAACCTTGGTTCTAGCTTGGCACCCCTAGCTAGTTCTACATGGGCCCAACCTTGGTTCTAGCTTGGCACCCTAGCTAGTTCTACATGGGCCCAACCTTGGTTCTAGCTTGGCACCCTAGCTAGTTCTACATGGGCCCAACCTTGGTTCTAGCTTGGCACCCTAGCTAGTTCTACATGGGCCCAACCTTGGTTCTAGCTTGGCACCCTAGCTAGTTCTACATGGGCCTATCCTTGGTTCTAGCTTGGCATCCTAGCTAGTAAATACTAAAAACTAAATCTTAAATAAATGTTAGCGAACCGCCAAGAGAAACGTGGACAAACGAGACACAAGACAACACACGATGCGTTTCGACCTCCTAGGTCTTCTTCAGGCAAGACATGAACACTGTGCCTGTGCCGAACGAATTTGTCACTTAGCTTATATCTCTTCAGCGCAAGGTAGGCAGGCGTTGATTCAACGCTGAAGAGATCTAAGCTAAGTGACAAATTCGTTCCTTTTCATTGTCCTGCTTGTTTGTGTCTTGCTTGAAGAAGACCTAAGAGGTCAAAACGCATCGTGTTTTGCCTTGTGACTCGTTTGTCCACGTTTCTCTTGGCGGTTCGCTAACATTTATTTAAGATTTGTTTGGATTTCCGCCTGCAGTTGTCTCACTTTGCAACTAGTAATGCTAGTTCTAGCACGGCTGACGCTGGCCTTCTATAGCTAGTTCAATGATGGGCTGTATTGCCCATCATCATCTACCTCATCCTTCTCCTTCACCCGTGTCGCCAGTGGGTGCCATTGTCTCCCAAAGTCACACATCTCTCCAAGTCTCACAATTGAGACATCTGTAGGCAACTTCCAAAACACACACACCAGCAATGTTGTTGAAGTAGGATGTGTGCAGTTGTCCCTTTCTGAACTTTGCTTAAACTTTCCCCTGCATGACTGTTGACATCAATCCTATCTTTGTGTTTTTGATCACATTGCCTACATGTTTCAGTTTTCTTCTGTTGATCCCTGTGAACAGTTGGTGCTTAGCATTCAGTTCATTTAACATGCTGTGGTTTGTTCTTGTGTCTGTCCATTTGATTCTGGAAAGTCGTCCGTAGTAGAACCTCTTTTCTGTTGCATTGATTATATTTTCTTCATCCTTTCACAGTATCCAGGCTTCACAGCCATTCTGTTTGTTGTCCCACCATGAAATTCATACTCGCATGCACGCACACACACGCACGCACGCATGTACACACACACACACACACACACACACACACACACACGCACACACACACACACACACACACACACACACACACACACACACACACACACACACACACAGTTATCATTTATTATGAGCAATTCAGGTAATTTTATTGAAAATTCTCTTAAATGCATTGAGTCACACAATTTCTGTGTTGGCCTCTGCCGGGTCGTCCACAACCACCACCACTGTTTTTGGCTTACTTTTGCCACCTGGGACACAGTCCCTCCATGTGGCCAGCCAATCGCTCATGTACGTCTTCATCAGTAAATGTTCGTTTCATGCCGCTCCATAATCAACATGACTTTCACATAATTCAGAGCTACATAAACAAAAAAAAAATGCCAACATGCAGCAGCAAAAGTACAAAATTCTCTTCATTCATTTCACCTTCTAAATCATCGTTATAAGAATCACAAAAACCTGAAAGTGTATCAGTATAAATGTCGTTTTCCCAGTTCTCAACTTCATTGGTGCTAAGTTCTGTGGCGCTATCAGACTTATTACCACCAACAAGCCCATCAAGTCCATCATTTGTATCAGAAAGCACTACTGTCTGTGTGATCAGTATGATTATTACGTCTAACAGGAGTGTTCAATTGAACATCACGACTGTCACTAACAGAGTCCGAACACAAAGGACTACGGAGAAGTGGCGGCTATCCATCTGAATCAAGTTCAACAGAATCACACACAAAAACAATTTTTTTTTTGCGCTTTTTGGCTTCGTTTTCGCCGAAAATCACAGCAGCCTGATCACAGGCTTTCAAAGTCTCAGAAACAAATTTTCGTATACCTCTGTTTTTTTTTCAACCAGTACGAAGACATGTTTTAAAAAAGAAAAGTACAACAGCTACCTTTTAAAAAATGGAGAAAAGGTCCAAAAAGCCCACTGTAAGTGACACACGTGTTCACAGCTGCTTTGCACCGGCGAACAAAGAACGGCAAACGGCACGACTCCGGTCAATGAAAAGTGTCGACCACCACACAAAATTCCGGATCGGAAAATCTCATGTAAATACGAAAAAAAAAGACATAAAACAATCAAAACATGTGCAACATTCTCGTGTTTTTTCTATCATTTCTGGTGATTACGCAGCTAGAATACTGTAGAATGTGAAACAAAAGAAAAACATAAAGAAAAAATAGAATTGAGATTTGCGCTAAATATAGGCCAGTTTGGTTGGCCTGATGACTCGGCGCATTATGGGAGTAGAGCGCGCGTGCTAGGGTGGCAGGCTAGGGCTGTGCTAGAATCTAGCTTGGTTCCCTAGGTCAGCACTTGCTTGAGTGACCGGGTAGTACCTACCTAGAATCTAGCTAGGCACCCTAGGTGCAGCACGCTGCTTGGGTGGCATGCTAGTGCCAAGCTAGAACCTAGATTGGGTTCCAAGACAAGCGGATGAACTAGGATATCTAGGACAACCGAGCTGGATCTGGCTAGAATCTAGGTGGGCCCTAGGACCCTTGCTGTCTGGGATGTGTTTTTCTTTCATTGCACAAAACATGAGGAAGATTTGATGCAGGATCCAAACTTTGTCATGTGTCACAGATTCCATGCTACATCATGTTGTAAGCTTGTTGTTTGTCCTCTGTCCTTGACTTTCAACAAGATTGTAGCTGACACCATGAAATTGAAATCTGCACAGAGGCACAAAGTTGACCTTCCAATACTGAAGCAAATGGTTGATTCAGCGTAAGAACAACAATGGCTCATTGAGCTGTGGAGGTAGTCTGTTTATACCTGTATTTCCTCAGAACATTTTTATGTTGTTGTAAGACAGCTTAAGGTGAATAGGAATGATCTGTCCTTGAATTTCTTTTGCATCTCTGGTAATTGAGATACCCTTCTTTCTGACCAAGATAAAAGTAAAATAGTGGGTGAGTAAAAAAAAAAACAAAAAAAAAAAAACAGAGAAAATCACAGCTGTTCCGAAGTGTAGGCCAAAAGATAGTTATTTTTGTATTTCAAATCTGTGGCTGTGACCGTGTCAGTGCAGGCAGTATTCAAACTGGTTCAGAAATTGGTCAGACTTCAACCTCAGACATGCATATGCATGAACAAACTTACTCACACTCTCTCCCTCTCAGGCACACTCACACATGCGTGCATGTACGCACGCACACACACACACACAGAGTACACACGTGCACACACACACTCGCACACCCTTTCTCACAGGCACACACACACATGGATGCACACACGCACGCGCACGCACACACACACACACACACATACACACACACACACACACACACACACACACACAGACACGACACGCACACACACTAATCGTATTAAAATCATTTTCTATCCCCACAGAACTCCCCTCCCTCCGTTCACAAATTCCCTACACCCCCCATCACCTTGCATGATCGTTTTCCCTGAAGATGTGTGTAATTTGTGGTCAATTTGTCTTGATGACATTTTGCAGCAAGAACTGCCTGAATGACTCAACCAACAGCTACCAGATCAGCTACGACTTGACCCGAGACTACACCTGCAATGTGGGCACTGTGTGGCATCAGAACACCACCTGGTTCACCAACAGCACCTACAATGAGTGTAAGTCCACCAACAGCACCTACAATGAGTGTAAGTCCACCAACAGCACCTACAGTGAGTGAAAGTCCACCAACAGCACCTACAATGAGTGTAAGTCCACCAACAGCGCCTACAATGAGTGTAAGTCCACCAACAGCACCTACAGTGACTGTAAGTCCACCAACAGCACCTACAATGAGTGTAAGTCCATCAACAGTACTTACAATGAGTGTAAGTCCACCAACAGCGCCTACAATGAGTGTACGTCCACCAACAGCGCCTACAGTGAGTGTAAGTCCACCAACAGCACCTACAATGAGTGTAAGTCCATCAACAGTACCTATGGTGAATGTAAGTCCACCAACAGCACCTACAATGAGTGTAAGTCCACCAGCAGCACCTACAATGAGTGTAAGTCCACCAACAGCACCTACAATGAGTGTAAGTCCACCAACAGCACCTACAGTGAGTGTAAGTCCACCAACAGCACCTACAGTGAGTGCAAGTCCACCAACAGTAGTTACAATGAGTGTAAGTCCACCAACAGTTCCTACAATGAGTAAGTCCACCAGTACCTACAATAAGTAAGTCCACCAGTACTTACAATGAGTATGGGTCCACCAGCACCTACAACGAGTGTAAGTCCATCAACAGTACCTATGGTGAATGTAAGTCCACCAGCAGCACTTACAATGAGTGTAAGTCCACCAGTACCTTCAATGAGTGTAAGTCCACCAACAGTACCTTCAATGAGTGTAAGTCCATCAACAGTACCTACAGTGAGTGTACGTCCACCAACAGCGCCTACAATGAGTGTAAGTCCACCAACAGCACTTCAATGAGTGTAAGTCCACCAACAGTACCTTCAATGAGTGTAAGTCCATCAACAGTACCTACAATGAGTGTACGTCCACCAACAGTAGTTACAGCGAGTGTAAGTCCATCAGCAGTACCTATGGTGAATGCAAGTCCTCCAACAGTACTTGCAATGAGTGTAAAGTCCACCAACAGTACTTGCAGTGAGTGTTAAGTCCACCAACAGTCCTTGTAGTGAGTGTAAAGTCCACCAACAGTACTTGCAATGAGTGTAAAGTCCACCAACAGTACCAACAATGAGTGAAACTCGACTGTGTCATCCAAGCTTCCCAGTTGAGCCCATAGCAAACTCAACTCTGGGTAGGAGCCGTTCATGGGCTGAATGTTCCCACAAAGGTAAATAACTCCAATGGGAATCAAAGCGGGACCTCCGATCCCAGCTTCCATGATGCTAATTACTGCGTCAAGAGGCTGCCGAAATTTTCTTTTTTTTTTTTTTTTCAATAGTGTATTCCAGAATTATGTGTCTGTTACAGTGGCCACCATTCTGTTCGGCACAACGGAGAACGCGGTGAAACATCTGTTCACCAGGGACTCTCACATGATGTTTGGCTACCCGTCCCTGCTGGTCGGCCTGCTGTTCTACTTCCTGTTTGTCTGCTGGGCCTGCGGCACCTCTGTGGCCAGCGGTATTCTGGTGCCCCATGCTGTGAGTGCTGGGGGTCAGGGACCTTTCTGTTGTATTGTTTATAATTCTTTGATTTCCTATTTGATGTACAATTGATTGATGAATTTGTTGATACAGTGATGACTGATGAATTTGTTGATTCAATAATGACTGATGAATTTATTGATTCAGTGATGACTGATGAATTTGTTGATTCAATAATGACTGATGAATTTATTGATTCAATAATGACTGATGAATTTATTGATACAGTGATGACTGATGAATTGTTGATTCAATAATGACTGATGAATTTATGATTCAATAATGACTGATGAATTTGTTGATTCAATAATGACTGATGAATTTATTGATTCAATAATGACTGATGAATTTGTTGATTCAATAATGACTGATGAATTTGTTGATTCAATAATGACTGATGAGTTTGTTGATACAGTGATGACTGATGAATTTGTTGATTCAATAATGACTGATGAATTTATTGATTCAATAATGACTGATGAATTTGTTGATTCAATAATGACTGATGAATTTATTGATACAGTAATTTCTGGACTAAAAAGTAACATTTTTCTCATACTCATTTTTTTTCTCCATATTTTACATGTAATTGATTGATGAGTTTATTGATAACAATAACTATTGAGGAATTCATTCATACAGGTATTTCTGGACTAACCAGGAATACTTTTCTCATAGTTGGGTTGTCCAAATAAGTGCCTTTATCCTGCTCAGCATGGGCATGCCTTTATTAATTAGGTCACCCAAACTAACAAATAACAAAACAAAACAAAACAAATAACAAAACAAAAAAAAACAAAACAAAAACGGAAAAGGGGGACTGAATTCTGCCTCACAACACTTCGTCAGTAAAACTTCACAAATCTGAATCCCCTCCGGCTGATCTCCCCTGAATCAGCCCATTGCCCCTGCTGAGTGTTCACAATTCAGACTTTCCTCAGCAGGGACATGCCTGCTTTTCTCCAGCATGTTGCCAACATGGAAGCCTGCAAGTCACTTTCTCCTCCTCCATCTCTTGGATGTTTCTCTCGTTTCATTTACGTTTTACTGGGCGATGACTTTACGGGTAAAAGAACGTCTGGTTCATATAGCAGTATCTTTCTCCTGTATTTTTTTCCTCAATGACCCAACTCACAGTGACGGATACTGCAGATAGGCTCCTGGGGACAAACCAAGCATCAGTGCTGATGCAGCAGGAATATAGAGACGGTGGGAATATGAAAAAAAAAATTCTCCCTTTTTTTTTCAAAGTTAAAGGAACAAAATTATATCAGATTCTAAGTATAAGGTCCCAGCTAATAAGTGTTATATCAGATTCTAAATGTAAGGTCCCAGCTAATGGTAATGTTGGTTTTCTTTTCGTAGAGATGACCTTTTTGACCCAGACAGATTAAGGCCACCAGGCCTGCTAGTAGGAACTTTTCTATGCGGCATGTTTGAAATTTCCTGCCTGAGCAATAGCTTGGCCTGGGGAACATACATGCCATTGCATTTAGTGTGGGGAAGAGTACAGCAAAGTGGTGTGGATGAAGGAGGGAGTGAATGGAGAAGTGCACATGTACACACAACGCTGTGAGATCAGTTCATATGATGATTACTTATTAACACTTTGGATGAAGAGGAAGAAAATGATAAGACCTGTTCACAGGATAAGCTGATTCAGTGATGTTAACATGCGATGCACAGACCAAAGTGATAAACAAAGAGGGAAAGAAGGAAGAGGAAGAATGAAGAAGAATGAAAAAAAAGGAAGAAACAAAACAAAAAACAAGAACAAAAGCCTTGAACTAACTCTAGTAGATGCCTGTCCCATTATCACTGGCTGCTTTGTGTTCTCAGAGATGAGAGGTATTTTCCATTCCTAACTACACTATTTCTTTTTAATTTTCTTTTTCCATAACGCACTAGAATTTAACTGATAGCCACTATCCAGTTTTAGTACAGTCTGACTAGAAAGACCAAAAAGAAAAGCTAACAAACAAACAAAAAACAGTTAGGCTCATCCAGAACTAATGTACTGCAGTAAAAGAAGTTTTACGCATCTTTTAGCTGGGATCATTGGGGTGTCCCCAGGAATCTCCAGACCAAAGATCATAGCAGTTGGCTCAAAAACCACACAGTCACACACATGATGATAGATCACTCCACCGTATACCAACAGACCCCCCCACCCCCCTCACCCCATGATTTCCTCCTAGAAAAAGGACAGAAGAAAGAGGAACAATGAAACTGATGGGTGTTTTTTTTGTGTTTGGGCAGTCTGATTGGCAGTCTGTACGGACGTATCATTGGTCTGGCCATGGTGTCATGGTTTGGCATTCACATCGGAGAAGACTCCTACTGGAAGTGGATGGATCCTGGGGCCTTCGCTCTGATTGGTGCAGCCTCCTTCATGGGCGGAGTCACGCGTCTCACCATGACAGTGACTGTCATTATGGTGTGTTTTAGTGTGTGTGTGTGTGTGTGTGTGTATATTTATGAGTTCATGTGCTTGCAATTAAGTGAATTGAAGTGCCATGAATGGTGAAATTTATGTCCTATTAGCCAGAGGCTTGTAAAGAAAATTGTTTCCAAACTGAGATCTATATGGTGTCGTATACTTATATTTGTGCACAGCTATCGAATCTTTCAATTTTTTTTTCTCAAGAAATGTGCATATTCTAAAAATCATTCACAAGAAGTGTTTATATTGGTTTATTCAAAATTCATTCATAAGAGTGGGACTCTGAGATTTTGGTTTTAACTCTTATCATTTGAGAAAAGTGCCAGTAATGCATATGGTGACATAGCATGGTGTCAGAGTAAAAATTGCCCACAATGGGAATAGTGACAGGTAATGTAATATTTATGGTTTTATTTGATTCTGTTACGAGAAAAATTGTTCACTCTATTCATTTATTTTGTTGTTGTACTTCAGTTCTGTTGTCTGTGAAGCTAAATATTGTGCAGATCATGATTCCTAGGTCAGCGTATGTGGAATTTTTCATGGCAGATTTAGTTCATAAAATCTGATTTAACTTTTATTTTTCTCATACTCATCTGTCCAAACAAATACCCTATCATAACTTTCCCATTAGAATTTTTGTTTTGCCACTGGAAGTGATTTATTTAGATTTTGTCAACATATCTTTTGCATTGAAAACAATTCCTTACCATAGAAAACGGTAACTGTAAACAGGCCAGTAATTTTTGCTGGCCGGTTTTCACCTTAGAGTAATGGTGTTGCTTTTATTTTTGTTGCGTAGTTGAATTATTTGCATCATTGCATAGAAAATTTATTTCTGTGTTCAATCTTATACAATCCAAAATCATTCATTAGAGAGCAAATCAATAAAAAAAGAAAAATCAAGTTATCGTGGGAACCTGAAATTGGCAAATATATTGGAAAAGGGTGAGACTAGGGGCCTGATAAGCACCTAGAACTGTCGCTTCAGGGGCCTGTCTTGAGGGGAAAAGCCTCAGATGGAAATGGGCCAAGAGAAAAGAAAAATATTCTGCATGAACCATGCGCTGTTGCTTACGAAAATCTAATTTCTTGTTGAGTGCAGTACGTTAAGGTAATTGGATATGAAAGTATTTGAGTTTAAAGCTCTGTTGGCTGTGTGATTTTGACTCCAGGCAACTAAGTTATCATAAATGAATATTTGAACAGTTGTTGGTGATAATGCATGCTTGTGTGTTTAAATATTATATGGTAAGTGGGATAGGTTTGGATGTGATTTCATTTATGTAAGTGCATGTGTGTGTGTATGTGTGTGTGTGTGTGTGTGTGTGTGTGTGTGTGTGTATGTGTGTTTGTGTGTGTGTGTGTGTGTGTGTGTGTGTGTGTGTGTGTGTGTGTGTGTGTGTGTGTGTGTGTGTGTGTGTGTGTGTGAACATACTTCTTTAATATCAGCTAACTTGTCAGCTCAGAGTTTTCATTGCATACTTAGCCAGTGTTGATTCACATTGTCAGCCAAATGTTTATCTGCTTTTTGAACCAGTGTTATATGCTATGCAATATTCACGTGTTGATGAAAAGTGGCTGTGCATAGGTAGTGTTCTGGTACAATGGAGTCTCTCCTTAAAGACATGTAACATGGCTAGCTGAGTTTTAATGGGACTTTTAATTTGGTGGTAAATCTGTGGTAGAGTTCCAGGTAATTGCGCCGTTTACCTGTCGTGTGCAAGCCAACTTTGCATTCCTGACCAGAAGCCTTCCTTTTTTTTCTGTTGAAATTCCCTGGTGAACGTGAGCTTTTATGACAGACTTGTGGTTATGACAAAGTCAGGAAATTATGGTGTGTTCTGTGACTGGTGATAGGATTGAAGACTGCACAATGACTTTTCCTGAAGAAACTTTATTGGCCATTCAAATCCATGAAACAGATGATGGTCTTGGGAAATGTGATGTTTGGGGAAAAGAAGATTGGCGTCGATCTTGAAAATATTCAGAGCAAATATTACACTGTTGTGACTACTGCAAGTCTGATTCTACAGCTGTAATAATCGTTAATAGCAGGTCAGAAGCAGAGCATTTTGCAGTTGTGCCAATTGCTCATTGAGTCATTGAATGATTGATGTGTATAGATTCCATAAATCTGCATTATTTCATTGATTATCTTGCTGTAAACAGGAGCAGTTCATTAGATTTGAACTTCATTTGAACTGTGCATAATCTAGCCTTGTTTCCATGGACCCAGCTGTTATTATTTTGCATATTGTGATCATCTAGCATTGTCAGCTTTCCTATATCAGACATCATTTGCTCCGGCTGACACATCATTGTGGGAGGACTCTGGGA
The DNA here is from genome assembly GCA_016801955.1 of Conus betulinus. Lineage (NCBI taxonomy): Eukaryota > Metazoa > Mollusca > Gastropoda > Neogastropoda > Conidae > Conus > Conus betulinus. The sequence goes on along the minus strand of JADBJO010003933.1, from coordinate 68,519 downwards.
GTTCTTCAATGTGAATAGTGTCCTGGTAATTCTGTGAAAGTAGTTTCCTCTTTAGTGTTATACTTTTACTGTCTTTTTATTTTTTTTGTTTTTGTTTTGTTTTCTGTCCATTGTGTTACTGCCTATGTGGTTTATGCACCTGTTTGTTCTAGAAAATCTTTACATGTTTTTTTGTCTCATTGATTTTTTTTTTTTTTTTTTTCTAATTAGTGACATGGCAGTGGAACTGTACTTGTTGTCTAGAGTTGACACTGTCCATTGTGCAGTGTCTGTACGTCCATATGGTCCTTTTACGTGTTCTGGAGACATATTAGGATTCCTATTTATTTTGTTTTATGATTCTTATTTATTTTGTTTTCGTTTATTCTTGGGACAATAAATAAGTTGAATGGCGCTTGCAGCATGGTCCGCTTTTATCAGCCTTAAGGGATTCAATAAGTTAGTAATCATGCTGTTTGCAGGACAGAGGTTTTTTTTTCCCCCCAGAGTGGTGAGAACCTCAAAAAGATTCTCTGTGATTGGCTGGTCGATGATGATAGTAAACTAAATTTCTGACACACTTCTGGTGACTCAACTTGTTTTGCAGTTATTGATGGACACAAACAAATTTCTCTTGTCCCAGATCAAGCAAACTCCACTGTTACGTAGAGAGAGAAAAATGTTCTGGAAAAGCAAGTCCTTAAGGGGGGAAGGAATGTTAAGAGAGAAAACCCTCTATCCCAGGGGGGGTTCCACTGAACTGGATATTGATGTATGTGGGCAGATGGAGCTGACCAATACCCTCTATCCCAGGGGGGGTTCCACTGAACTGGATGTTGATGTATGTGGGCAGATGGAGCTGACCAATACCCTCTATCCCAGGGGGGGTTCCACTGAACTGGATGTTGATGTATGTGGGCAGATGGAGCTGACCAATACCCTCTATCCCAGGGGGGGTTCCACTGAACTGGATGTTGATGTATGTGGGCAGATGGAGCTGACCAATACCCTCTATCCCAGGGGGGGGTCCACTGAACTGGATGTTGATGTATGTGGGCAGATGGAGCTGACCAATACCCTCTATCCCAGGGGGGTTCCTCTGAACTGGATGTTGATGTATGTGGGCAGATGGAACTGACCAATGACGTGCAGGTGTTGCTGCCGGTGATGGTGTCGGTGATGGTGTCCAAGTGGGTGGGGGACTTCTTCACCCACCCCATCTTCCACGCTCACTTGGAGATGAAGTGTATCCCCTTCCTGGAGTCTGACCCCAGGGTCACCATCATGGGGAAAAGGTGGGTGGCACTTCTCGGGTATCTGGTGTTGCTTTTCACCTTTTTTTTTTTCTTTTGGTCTCCTTCTGTTTTTGTTTCTGTGTTTATGTCTTTGAGATATTTTATGCTGAACTCTTATGTCTGATGAAATAAGTACTTTGGGGAAAACAGGCACTTGCAGACAAGTTCTCTGTCTTGCTGAGTGAGCCTGGAGGTGTAGGGAAGGAATGGGGATGAAGGAGATGATTATCAAACCTGTGAAGAAAAATTTGTGTTTCGTTAACACTGAATCCACTTTTTTTTCTTTTAGGGGACTGGCCAGTGGAGCACACACTGGTAGTATTAGTCCATTCATGGTGTGCCACAGAGACTTTCATTTCCTGCAGTATATTGCTGTCTTGTTTCTTTAGTCTGTTAGGCAGTGTTGCTTTCCTTTTTCTTACTTTGTTCTTTTTTTTTTTCTTTTTTTTTTTTTTGACATTGTATCTCTGGGTTTGTAATTTTTTTTTTCAAACTGTTTCTTATCTCTCTCTTGCTGTAAGCGGCGCTCTTTAATACCACTTGTCCCAGCTCTCTAATACACAGCCACATTCAGGATTGTTCTGTCACAATGGGCTGCAGTAGTAGTTCAAATGAATCCGTTCATACCAATCTGTGACGAAGGCACCTGCCAGAGGACACCCTGCACTGAATGCAAAATCAGTTTCAGTGGTGTCACAGTGGTCATTACTGTGATTCATCATGCCTGTATTACTTGAATGGTGTCACAGTGGTCATTACTGTGATTCATCATGCCTGTATCACTTGAATGGTGTCACAGTGGTCATTACTGTGATTCATCATGCCTGTATCACTTAAATGGTGTCACAGTGGTCATTACTGTGATTCATCATGCCTGTATCACTTCAATGGTGTCACAGTGGTCATTACTGTGATTCATCATGCCTGTATCACTTCAATGGTGTCACAGTGGTTATTACTGTGATTCATCATGCCTGTATCACTTCAATGGTGTCACAGTGGTTATTACTGTGATTCATCATGCCTAGGACAAAACCGTCAAAGCTGTTGGTTCTCGGGTTGGGTGCTCAGTCATGGAACCAGACTGGTGGTCGCAAAGAAGAAACGGTTCTATGCCTGCTGCACATCAGCCATTTGTGTTTCACCCATTCATACCTTTTACTTTTAAAGAATGAAGAAGCTCTGTGGTGCATTCCATGTCATGCGCCACTCACAATAATGAAACATATTCTTTTAGAGTGTTGGGACTTGCATGATGTGAGAATCAAACATTTTACAGCAGATTCCATGAAAACCTTGTTCAGAGATGTTCCATCTGATGCAATCTTTGTTCAGAGATGTTCCACCTGATGCGATCTTTGAATTCTTGAAAGAGGTCAACATTTTTGTTGATCTGAGGTTTTATAGTGGAACGATTTTTAACAAAAATTTCGGGTGCGTTTTTAGATGTATTTTAGAGAATTGTGTGAATGAATGACTTGTGAGTTGATTTTAACGTGGTGACAGCCCTGATATGGCCCCTTCCAGTCGGCTGGGCTGTAAGCAATATTATCGTACTAGACTGGGGAGCTGGGACAACGATCGTTCACAACAAAGTCCTCCCAGCAGCGTTACACGTTATCTGCTGACTTAGCGACACCAGCACCTCACAGACATGGGGGAACTCGACAGGGAGATCATCATCGATAGAGCCAGGTGCAGGGCCACACCAAACATTTTTCTGATGATTGTCCGTGTCAGTTGGAGACCATAGTTCTGCAGGGTACTGTGTTTTTCCTGTCATGATTGACACTGAGGTCAGCCAGGCCTGGGAGAGGCAGACACAGGCAGCCAGTGTCTTGCTGTTCTCTGACAGTATGACAGTATGGAGGTGGGGATGGAACATGGTTGAAAGTACACTGATATAGTGTTCGTTGGTGCGGCCTGTATGAAGTACATTAGGAAGCTGTGTAGTGTGTGTGTGTGTGTGTGTGTGTGGGGGGGGGTTTTTTGTTTGTTTCTTTTTTGTTTTTAAATCACACTTTGGCAGTTTAATACCAGAATCGAGCACAGCAGAAGGCATGTTAGGTGTGTGTTTGTGTAGTGTGTGTCATTTTGGTTTCTGTGTAAAGTCAGACACCTCTTGTTGCAGCAATGTTATTGAGCTGTCTGTGGTAATTGACATTATGTGATGGTTTTGTGTTGTCTGTAAAATGTAGTAGTATGTGTGTATTTTGCTGAATCATGCCAAAGTGTAATGTTTGTGTCAAATTTGTGTCAGCACAAAGTATCATCTGTGGTGTTGTCTTTGCTTTAACTAATGTGTGTGTATTGTGGCAGCATAAAGCTGGAGCTGTACACAGTGACCGATGTAATGTCTTCCCCTGTGGACACGGTCAGAGAGATAGAGAGCGTGCGTCACTTGTCACAGCTGTTGCTTCACACGGTACACGGTGGATTTCCTGTGGTCAGAAAAACGGCTTCTGGACACAGGGTCTTTGTGGGCTCCATTTCCAGGTAGGATGTTGTATAGACGCCTTTGAAAATGGACACATCAAACTAGTATGTTACATCTAGCTTGTTTTGCTGTCTTCTGTTTCCCCCTCCCCTCCTACTCTTTCAGGGACGTTACGTCGTCCCTGCTGCTTATTCTGTTAAGTCACATTCAGGATGGTCATATCACTACCACACCACCGAAGCTGTTAGTATCAGGTTGCCGAAAGGCAACACCTCAGAGGAGACCCTGAACTGCAATGCTGCCAAGTCCTTCCTGTGGTGCCTATCCTGACGATACCTGTGTTCCAACTTACACACAATGTCACTTGGTCTTCTACTGAGTGACAACAATGGTTTAATCATTGAGCCGGTGTGAAAGAGTGTCCCAGTTTGGAGGATACCACCTTGTGCCTCCAGTGACAGCCCCCCATCAACCTATCACTTGTCCTACATCAGCAAGTTGCCACAGGTTCACAACGAGTGGGCAGGGACAGGAATAATCAAATCTGAGGTCACCAGGAAAGCAGGGCGTGAAGGGTCACAGGATTGGGACTGTTTTGAATGAAGATCAGAGTGGATGATGAAGATGGTAGTATGGAAATCCATTCTGATCTAAGAATGCCTGACAGGGCCTTACTGAATGTGCTCCAAAGAGATAGTCACCTACTGTATTTGTTGGTAAGACAATTAGAGTAACGTCTCAGAGATGCATCTGCTTAGTGGCAGAAACTTCGATTTTGTTCCAGTTTTCCCGTTCTAGCCCATAGCACACACAGCTGAGGGTAGGGATCAGCCAGGGCTGAAAAATGCCCACAGGTGAGTCTCTGTGTTTGAATGCAAACCCGTAGCTTCAGTCCTCTATTGTGCAACACTGACCACTGCACTACGGCTGCTGGTACAGCATGGCTATGGAATCGAGTGCCTTTGGGTGCAGGGCTCTCTGGACTCTGTTACAGGGGTGCAGATCTTGTTGGTTGCTGAATATACATCTGCAGTGTTTGTAATGATGGGACTAGAGCACCACTGACAACAGGATGTTTTGTGGGGGCCCTGTTATCAAGTTTGAGCATTAACAGCAGTTCTTGTTATTTTGTATTCATCCTTGAAGTGGAAGATTTAATTGCGATGTTTGTAATGAGATGACTAGAGTACCTCTGGCTGCGCAGTGTTTGTGGACTGTCATCAAATTTGAGCATTGAATACAACATTTGTTTCAGGAAAAAAGAAGGAGCAGAAGCTTTTGACAAAAATCGTTACCTTGGTAGATCCCATGATCAGAGCGCTTATAAGTGGATTTACTGGGGTAAGGATTTTGTGAACGCAGCTGCTCCTTTTATGTCCTAAAGTAGAGTTGTCATTATACTGATGAAAAAGTCGTAACTTACGTGTGTTATGTATTCCCTCAGACTGTAGTTGTTGTTCAGACTTACTGCTTGTACTCGTAACCTTTCTTTTCTTTTTGGCCGTCTCATCATGTGAGACACTTAAGTGGCACGACCTACAGGCCAGTCATTCCGCCTTCCTGTCTTAACTCTCTGTTGTGCATTCCTCCACATCTGGCACTGTTGTTGATACTGGTGGCCTGCGTCATACCTGTTGATATTGGTGGCCTGCGTCATACCTGTTCATCACGCATGACCTCAGACTGGAGCTGTTGGTGTTGCTGATGAAGGAGGAGCTGTTCACTGAAGGGGAGCACAGGGTGAGGATGACCCCACAGCAGCGCGGAAATCAACTGGGTGGAGTACGAAGAGGTCAGTACGAAGAGGTCAGCGCGGAGCGTGTTCTTCACTCACTGCAGTGTGGGACTGTGCGAAACTCTGTGTGATTTTGTAGTCCATGGTATGTCTGCTTGATCAGTTGATAACCAGAGATTTTGATACAGTTGTACTGCTACCACTGCTGAGAGGTTTTTTGTTAATCTGATCAGTAAAGTTAAGGAAAGTTTTTCTTAGTTGCAAGCAGAGGCTACAGCCTTTGTCCAGAACTGAAAGAAATGCATAGGTGCTTCAGTAACTTCAGTCTTTTATTCACTGATTTCTGTTATTGTTTCTTCTTTCTTTCCTTCTTTGCTTCTTTGCTTTTTTGCCCCATAATAGAGAATGAAGTTTCAGGGTGTGTTACATGCATGTATGTTTTGTTTGTCATTTTTTTGTGTATTTTGTACGTGTATGTTTTTGTCCTACGAGTTTGTACATATGTGCATTTGATCTTCATCTGTTTAGTGTGTGAGGTGAACCTAGGTGTAATTATAAGATTGAATACTGTGCTCCAGTGATTGATCTTCATTGTTTGGTGTGTGAGGTGAACCTAGGCAGCATTATTAGATTGAATACTGTGCTCCAGCTATTGATCTTCATTGTTTGGTGAGTGAGGTGAACCTAGGCAGCAACATAAGATTGAATACTGTGCTCCAGATGCTGTTTGACAAGTTGGCCACCCTGAGCGCAAGACGGAGATGCTGGAGAGGTACCTCAGCCAGGAAGCCTTTGAGAACAAGTACCTGGATTTGGTTAGTGTCTTTCTGGTCCCTCTCATTTCTCCTCAGTCAGTCTTCCGTTGTGAACCACTGACTTGATGGTCTTTGTCATACTATTCCTGTTTTTCCATTCTGTGTGGTTTCAATGCAGCCACGTCCATGTTTATGAGTCTCAGAATTTGAAAAACAGCCACTGAGGCCTTTCAGTTTCACATGTTCCATTCTTGATAATCTCCTTGTGAAAAAAAAAAAGAAAGGGTTGTGTGGTTTCAGCAGTGAATTTTATCCAAATCACTCATTGAGAATTTGATAGCGTTGAGATGGCTTTAGCATTTACACGATGATAGGCCACATCTTTTGATACCTGTAGGAAAATGGGTGACATTCTTCTGTTGACTGAATGATTCAGCAGTTCATGGTTCTGCTTGACTTTGGATTAGCCTATAATGATTTCTGGGGTACTATTTAGCCAGATCAGCAAGAATTCCCCCTCACCCCCTTTTCTCTGCGTTTTGTATTAAACTGAGATTGCCAGTTATCTGATGGTGTCAAGTAATCGAAGGTTTGCCCTTGGGGAATCATGAGAACAATCCTTCAAAACCAGCAATTGATCACAGCAGACATTTTGTGAAGAACCAATTTAAAAAAAAAAAAAAAAAAAAAACCATTCCCCCCCCACCCACCCCCCACAGGAAAACAGCTCTACCAACTTTGCTTCTGATTTTTGGTATTCTCAGAGGGGGGAAAAATTTTGATTTTTTTTTAATCCTATATTGCACAATTCACAATGATAGAACATTTTGCTGTCTGTGACTAAACACAACATCTCTGGTGCTAATAGTTTGCTTGTCCCCAGGTAAAACATCATTTTCATTTTAGTGAAAGTTTTGTGTTTAAAAAGTTTGTGCTAGCCAGAAAATTTTAGTAAGAAAGAGAAGACAATTGGTTAGGGATGGAAAATCTGCTTCCACAAAGCATGTGAGTACATGACAAAGACACATATTAAGTGGACAACACGACATATGCCTGGTGGATGCATCTTCAGAGATGTGTCGGTGTTATAGTCTGTGTAGATGAGGTCATGAATCTAGGATTCTGGTTTATTATGATGCCCAGCTGGACCATAGTGTATCTGACCTTGAGTTCATAGCACACCTGGTTGTGTTATTTTTCATGCCTTAACCTGTAGTTTCCCCCCATTTATTTGTGTTTCCAAACTGTTTGTTTTATACTTTTATCGGTCGACTTGATATCATTTAACAGTGCACTCATCTTTTTTTCAGACGTATTACATCAACGAATCGGCTCTGAGTATCCCAGAGCGTTTTTCCCTGCAGAGAACCTACGTTATTTTCCGCACCCTGGGCCTGCGTCATCTGACGGTGTTGAGCAGCCACGGGGAGGTGGTGGGGATCGTGACCCGCAAAGACCTCATGGGCTTCAACATGGTGGAGAAGCTGGGCAAGCACCTGCAGGCTGAGCTGCACGAGAGCAGCCAGGAGATGGCCTCCCCTCTGCAGGAACAGGATTCCTCCAATGCCCTCGTCGTGTAACTGCAGGAACCTGAAGGTTCAGACGTTGGTGGATGAGCTGCTGCAGCCTTACAGTGGGTGAGGACTGTTGGAACCTGATCTTAAAAGGATTGTTCATGGTAGCCCAGGCGGCAGAAGCTGCCTGTTTTATCCATTCCAGATGGGACACGCTCTGTACTGTGAACAGGCGGCTCTTAGGTCAGTGCTGACCCATATTTTGCAGATGGCAACAGCAGTAGCAAAAGCCAAAGAAAAAAAATATACACACATACACACACACACACACACACACACACACACACACACACACACACACACGGACACACACACACACACACACACACACACACACACACACACACACACACTGTCCCAAGTCGTCCATATCAGAAACAGAGCATTATTCTAACTTCATTGTGGTCACATTGCTGTGGGAAATACTCACTCAAAGAAGCCTGAGAACCAGCAAAACTGTGGTCTGGCATTCATGTCAAGATGAAACTAGAGAAACCTGAGAACCAGCAAAACTATGGTCTGGCATTCATGTCAATATGAAACAAGAGAAGCCTGAGAACCAGCAAAACTATGGTCTGGCATTCATGTCAAGATGAAACTAGAGTATGGAGGCAAGATTCGGAAACAGGTAGGTAATTAGATTCTACTAAATTATATCTTCAGGTATTTCTGAATAGTGTAGTTTTTTGAAAACGTATGAGAAACATAATCTTTGAAATTATGTTTTGCATTATAGGAAAGAAGTGGGGAGTTCAAACCTGTTTTGTATTCTCAGACCACACTGGCTCTCACCTCTGCAGTGACTTGGCTGTGGATCAGTGAATTCTCTGTACAGTTTCCTCATGATGTCCATGATAAGGGGCAGCCACAGTAAACACCTGGTCTGACTGTATAGTGTAGCCAGAGCAAGTGGCATGAGAGTTAGACCACTGAGACATCGGAAAAGATCACAGAAAAAAAATCTCAGCAGAAAGGCATTTAAAAACAAAAAAAAAAAAACCATTAACAACTCTGATGGAATAAGGTGGAATACTTTATACAAAATGAGCCAGTAAACATCACAGGAAAGAAAGAAAAAATGCTGCGGAAAGGTAATTAGAATAATTAACACCTCTGATTTTCATAAGGTTGCAACATTTCTACAAAAGTGAGCTAGTCAATGCGTAATGTGGCTTTCAGCTTGGTTTGACATCCTCATGTATTCACTTGTTGCAGATTTATGCACATGCACCAGAATCTGGAAGTGTGACAAAAAAAAAAAACCACCACCCACAAGTTTGTTAATGTGCTTAAATCTTGACTTACAGTTTGTTGTCGAGTAGACATTGCTGACGTCAGATACTTAACCAGATTGTACTCTTTTTTCATGTGTTTGTAAAACTATGATTGATGGCTAACAGACACCATGTTGATGTTTGCTGCTCATACCTACTGGTGATGACAGTCCAGTGGGGATGGTTACCACATGCACTACATTCACGAGCCTCTCAACAGTCACATTTTCTCAGCTGACTTAATTTCTCTCGATCTTCAGTAGTGTTGACTGCACGGAGTGAGGACTCGTCAGTAAAAACAAGAAGTTTCATCTCATCTCATCTCTTAGATAGAAAAGGAGTCCAAATGTCACACAAATTGAAGCGTGAATCAAAACTCTCAGCCAGAAATTGTTTATTGTCTGAAAGGAGAGCAGCAGGATAAAAAAACGTTTGCTTGATTTTGCTTTTGAACATGCTGAGAATTTTATTTAATATTTTCAAATTTGGTTGTAGTCAGTTTTGAAAACATGCCCTTTATAAAACGATTAGCTGAATATGAACGATCCACTAGCAACAGTGTTATGGAACTGTTGACATCATTTTTTTAAAATGAGCTTTCATGGTCTTTTTGCTTTTGGAATTTTCAGATATTGTAATATGTAAATATCATCTTACTGTTACAAACCATAGGTTGTCTGAAATAACTTTCGCTGAAAATTATTGTTTAAAAAAAAAAATCTTATTTGTTTGTGTATCCTTTTTTGTTCTATTTTTTTTTACATGACCGTGAAGATGGTTCAGAAGAAAAAAGGTGCTTAAGGTTTAACAAATCTTGTATTGTTCTTGTTATCATTATTATTGTTTTCGTAATCATCTTCATCAGTATGATCATCATCATCATCTTTGTTGGTATTGTTGAAAGAAAACCACACTCATGTAAATTACTATAATCATTTTACAGGGGGCAAAAAGAATATGTAGCATTTCTTTACGTTAACGCTGTACTGACATCTCTTTACTCCAGAAGCATTTGCATGTTTTCTTTTTTTTGTGTACAGGCTGTGTGTGTGTGTGTGTGTGTGTGTGTGTGTGTGTGTGTGTGTGTGTGTGTGTGTGTGTGTGTGTGTGTGTGTGTGTGTGCATGCATGCGTGTGTGTAAATTTTTTTTTTTCAGATCGTTCTCTGTTTAAAGATACTGTTGATTGATACTCTTTATTCCGCAATATTTGGTTACCTTACTAGTTGACACTCTTTATTCTAAAACATTAGGCATTTCTTGACTTCTTTGTGCATGTTGATCCAGCCTTTTCAGTGTTTTGACCTGGTAATGAAGTGTTCACTCAGTTGTGTTGTGCTAAAGGTTAAACTGAGGGATCCCACCCACACTTTGTGACGTAACTTATAAATTCGGCAGAATATTGTGTTTTTTTTTTTTTTTTTTGTTTCAGTTAAGGTACAACCTTCAGCATAAAGGAAATTACTCAGGCCATTTGCTTGACCACTCAACTGCGCACAGTTTTTTTTCCTGTTGACCACAAACAATGTCATTTTCTCTCTGATAGCATTGTTGGGTCGGCCTCAGTTGTCCCCATGTTGCTCCATCCCCATGCAATGTGGCATAACGGAGACATTCTCATTTCAAGACACCATTAAACTTTTGATTAGCAAAGGATCCAACAAAACATGTTTAAATGGCATAGTAAACATAATTTTCATGGAAGACATCATCTAGTTGTTCCTGGGCATTTGCTGATAGTGCAAACATTCTGAGGTAAGCACTTGCACCTTTTCCGTTTTGGAATCTAGTGACATAATTTGAATATTTACAGAAACGCGCAAGCACCTCTCATGAAAAAATCTGTTTAGACATGTAGAAATCAAAGACTATAACTTACTGGTTTATGTATAGCTTGTATAGTTTGGTCATTGTGAGTAAAACTGCCGAATGTTTACAATAAGGGTCAAAATATGTCATGAGTTGACAGCAACTCTTTTTTTGTTTTTTGTTTTAGCATGTGGCCAATGAGTTAATCAGTATCTTGTATTATTATAGAGGCTTACATTTGTTACGGACAAGTGGACATTTCTGTGTCTTTTGTTTTATATTCCATTATTTTTGTTTTGATGAAGTATAGGTGAATTATTGATGACCAGGGATTTCTTCTGGTGATGGATGGGGATGGGGTGAGGGGATGATGGAGAGGGAAGGAACCAGTGAATCCGAGTTGTACAGAATATACAGTACTAGTCGTAATGTTTGCATTTACATCAATATCCATAAGCAGAAATGTATTGGAAATTGAAGCACCTGAACTGGTCACACACGTTCGTTAATCATGATTCTTGCTCTGTGTGTGTGTGCGTGTGTGTGTGCGTGCGTGTGTGTGTGTGTGTGTGTGTGTGTGTGTGTGTGTGTGTGTGTGTGTGTGTGTGTGTGTGTGTGTTCACATGAACAGAAGATGGGAAATGTGGTTGTGAAAAGGTGGAATGAGCTGCTGTACGTGTGCTAGTTGATGTTTTTGAAATAGAAAATTCTATAATGTTCATTATATAATAGAAATTACTAGCTGCCAAAAATATAATGGGCTTCTCTGGATTTGCTGACCACAGCCTTGTGTCTTCATGAGCTGGTGACTCCCATATGTGCTGATCTCTGCCAGCAGAGGCCTGCCTGAAGTTCCAGTGCTTTTTCAGACGTCTGCTTTTTGCATGATCTTACCATGCTAGTCACTGCCCGCTTCTTCTCAACAACAACAAAAATCAGTGATTTCTGCTGCCCTTTTTAGACAGTCTGTGAAATGCAGGAGGCTACAATAGAGAAGGGCAGGCAGTGCAACCTGGAAGAGTGATGATCACATACTTGAATATTTGTCCACACTTCTCTTCCTTCAGGTATGAAGAGTAAAATTGAGATTGTATACAATTCAGCATTGGGCATGGATACCATGCAAATTTGATCAGAAATTTTTGATTGATTGCATTTGATTTTTTTTATATTAGCTCAGCTGGCATTTGGAAATACACCATCTGCTTGGGAATGCATGGAATAACATTTACACTGCCCATGGGCTTACAGAACTGCTTCTCTTCCATTGACACTGCCCATGGGCTTACAGAACTGCTTTCTCTTCCATTGACACAGCCCATGGTGAATGGATGCAAAAAAAGAAAAAAGAAAAGAAAAGAAGAGAGAAAAATAATCCATGCTGATTGAGTGTGTATCTGTGTTGTATTGTTCTGTTTCCTTCAAATCAGAAGGAGTAGTATTGTGAAGTTTTGTTCAGTCAGCCTACACCCATATTCTGATGACCAGTAAACTTTACAGCAACATTCCATTAAGTTTTTTATCACTCTGCTGAAAAAGAGAGGATTTGTTTCTGTTATACTGCATGGATTTCATGTTTATTGCTTCATTTGTCAGCTATTCTATTTCAATATGGTGTATGTTCGTTTCATTTTTATTTAGTTCTCTTTGAGTTCGATTTTAGTTCCTGTGATAAAGTGATGGTATTGCTGATGTTTGTGGGATTTAACATTTAAAAGAATTTTTTTTGGGGGGGACAGTGTCAATGTGATCATAGCAGTATTACATGTTGAGTGGTGTCTGCTGACGAGTGTGATGACAGGGTGGACTGTGACAACAGGGTGGACTGTGACAACAGGGTGGAGTGTGACAACAGGGTGGACTGTGACAACAGGGTGGACTGTGACAACAGGGTGGAGTGTGATGACAGGGGGGCATGGAAAGGAGGACCAGTGATGAACAGACACACACTGCAGAAAGCACGAGAAACCTGTGTCAGGTGCAGTGTTGTGTGGGATTGGGTTTTTTTTTTCTCCTCCCACAACCCTTTAGACTGAGAGCAGTGGTCTGAGTGACAGTCTTTTGGATAGAAATGCTGAAGCAAGGTCCATTGTGAGGCATGCGTTTGGCACATATAAGGGGGTCTCAACAAGTTCAGGAATATGGCTTTCTGGAAATGCTTCCTAAACTTTTGATTACCCCAGTTTCTCAAAGTAGCAGCTAGGGAATTGTCTCTTTGATGAACACTGGCTTAGGCAGGGAAGTTTTGTTGGTGTTTTCTGTGGTAGGTGAGTGGTGCTGTGCTGTGATGATGTGCTTTTCCCACGGGGACAGAAGCCTACATTTTACAGAGAACAGAGAGGCCAGTTTGGTTGCCGTTAGAACTCATGAGTGGCCAGCGTGTGCTGGTGGTGAGGAAAGCGAGAGACAAGAGGAGCAAAGTTGAGGGGCAGGAGACAATTCCTGTGAACAGTATGGCTTCCTCATGCTTCCTCAACACGTACTTCAAACACACTCTGCAAATTTCACTTTATGCAGCTTTTTGAGGTTGTCGGAATTTTTCAGGAACAAGGGGGATGTTTAGAGTGCAAAGTGAAAAACTCAGAGATGTACACATCATTGAAGTCGCATGAACTGTTCTAAAAAAAGTCTCTAATTCAGATGAAACTGTAGAGATTTGTTTGTTTCCACATCAGTATTATGTAGTTAATAGCAAGAAAGATGCACACTACAGGGAAAACTGTATGAAGCATTTTAAAGGTATTGTCATGTTGGTGATATACAACGGTGGACCAAAAACCATTCCAAGTTCCTTGGGAAATTTGAGAGAAGGAGAGTAACAGATCTCAACTAGTGTTTTCAAGAGTATGGAAGCAGCAGATTACAAATAACACAGCATGCATCTTGGATCTTGCTTTGTATTTTTTATCTTTACTTCCTCCCTTGCTTGTTGCCTCCCTGCTCTGCCCCCCCCCCCCCCCCCCCCCCCCCCCCCCAAATCTGCTTTCTTAAGTTTATCATGATTTATGCCGTTTCTGTTGAATTTCTTAGACTGCTGATTTTATCAGCTTTAATACTTATGATTGGCTGCTGAATGCGATCACCATGACAAGAAATATTAATACAGCTTATCATCAGCTGCTGCATTTTTAAGGCGTTTTCTCCTGCATTTGTGCATTTCAATATGTGTGCCTAAAGGGATGACATTTTCATATGCCTGCTGGAAGGCAGTCCCTATTTTTTATTTATTTATTTTTTTTTTTGGGGAAAGGAGCACTGTTGTGCTGTTTTGTCTTTCTTTCTTTCTTTGGTTTTGCTTTTCCTGTTTTTTTTGGGGAAAGAGCAGAATGATACTGTTTCTTTTGTGGGGGAGTTAGCAGAACTGAGTTGCAGTTTCCTTCATTTTTCTGGTGAAGGTAGCAATATTTGCTTTTTTGGTTGTTTTTTTTTTTCCTTTTTTTTTTTCCTTTTTCTTTTCTTTTCTTTTTTTTTTAGAGGGGAGGGATGAACAGTGTGTGTTCTTTCCATCTTTTTGTATGCGCAGATAATGAAGCAATATTGTGCTGTTTTTTCCCCAGTTTCTTTTTGAGAGTGAAAGGGAGCAATATAATGCTTTTTTTTCTATGCTATGCAGCGAGGGGAGGGATTTCAGGTTGTTATGTTGTTAATTGCGGTAATAAGATATTTGATTCTAATATTGCTGTTCCTCAAATTTTTTTTGCTCTAAAGCCTTCTGGTGTAAAATTAAACTCTCTGATTTTTAGGATAAAATCTATTTCACCCCATTGACAACATACCTCCAAATGTAGGACCCACAACTCGAGCTGTGAACAAAACCAAATATCTGTGCACAAGAGCTTATGCGAGAACTTTACTGAAAAACGAAACAAAACAAATATCTGTGCTCAAGAGCTTATGCGAGAACTTTACTGAAAAAGCCAAAATTAATCATAGATTGCCCATAATTCACTCAAAGACACAATATAAAACTGTAAAACAAAGCAAAAAGAAAGAAAGTTATGAAATATACATGTAATTTTCTCTCAAGAAAATAATCTATGATCAGTGTCAGAATGATCAGATTGCATGCTCAGACTACATTGAACCAGACTGGCACAAGCCCATATGGGTACTTTTCCATTTAGAGTTCCCCTTCATTTTTTGCTTTCCTCTTTTGGGGATGGACCAGAAGTAATTTCATTATTTCTTTGTTCCAACCATTGTTTCCCTTTATGCCTAGTCAACATCTGCTTCTTTAATTTCTTAGTTTTCCAGTTGCTTGCTGTAAATTCTGTGTCTGCTGTACATGGTGTACACCTTGGCACTGTGACTGGCATGAACTTGGAAACACAGTAGTTGAGTTTTACCTGGTATTTGGAGTCTACGTGTGTATGCCTGCTGGACTGATGCCCCCACTGGACACCTGGACAGTCACAGTTTTCAACCGTGTTGACATGGACAACAGTATGTCGTGCACTCAACTGGCCTACAAAGTTGGTTGCCAAAATCAAGTTTGCCAAATATTGGGGGACTTCATGATACAAAGCGTCCTGGTTAGAATTTGAGCAAAAGCTACATCCCGTTGTTGTCAGAAAATTTAGATACTCCCAAAGTTGTTGATGGATGCTCCAAGTCTTTGTATCAGAATGTTTCCATTCTTTTTAGAATTACCAGTCATTGAATTGATTAGTTGTAGACTGGGCGTTTTTTCGTGATTCTGTTTTGTTGATTGGTTAAAGAAAGTGATACTGATCGATTGGCTGGATTATGATTTCTGATTTTTGCAGAATCCTTTCAGTAGAAAAATGTAGAGAATAGTCTCTGGTCCACTGGATTCCTGCAAAGTCAAGACTTAAGGTAAAGGTCTTGGGCATTGAAGAAATCAGAACTACATCAGCTGAAAGAGATGGCTGCAGCATGTGTGTATATGGGAAGTAAAATGTATGTGGATACAGCAATCTAATGGTTGGTGACTGGTGCAGGATGTGAGAGGTGCAGGAATCAATCCCTGGATCTTCAGTGATGGTCAGATCATTTGAATGCCCCACAGTTAGATCCAACAGCACATGTGAAAGAGTGTAAGGTGACGCATATGGTTGAGGTTAAATTAGCCATTGAAAAAAATCAGTTTGATTGATAAGCATACAAACAGAAACAAGATGGGGGGGGAAACAAACAAAACAAACCGAAAAGGGTCAGGGTGGTAATGTACTTTGCATACTTCCCTCCGAGGATGACATCAGTTTTACATGGGGCAACCAGTATTGAGAGACCAGCAAATACTCGGCAAAACAGCTGAATACTGATTTATGTTAATAGTAACTGTTGATAACGATTCTAGTTTTTGACCAGTGACAACTGCATACTGAAATCTGTCACGTAACGACATTCACTGAGACAGAAGCGCCTCATGTGAATACGTTACCAGGAACTGTATTCTGTACACTGCTGTGCTAGTAAAGCGTAGGCTGAACATGCAGGATGTTGCTGAGTAGGTACCAGTCTTCAAAGCTTTTTTTGTTGGTTGTGATTTAGCATTGTTCAAATTGAAGCTGAAAAAAAAGAGCAGCAATAATAACATTCAGCACACAGAACAAAGAAGTTTTGGGAAATGTCCTTCAGATGTGTCTTCTTTGGTGTGCCAGGGGGCGTTTGTGGGCAGGTGTGATCGATTTGGATTTTGCTGGCTTTGATGGTTTAAAGGAGTACAAAGGATTCTTCTCGTTACTTTTTTTTCCCCCACTATATCACCACTGGTGGCACACATGGTGGACCTGGGTCACAGAGCTCATTGCCTTTCTTACGACGATGATCCTGTGTGGTTCTGGGCTCAAATCACTCAGGTAATTATGCTTTCCGGTTGATACATTTGACTGTAAATATTTTGATGTTGAAAGTTGTCCTGACCAGACTTTTATCCTTTGTTTCCTGTAGTATTGATTGGCAACGTTTGTGTTTTGTACCCACAAAAGAAATCAAATCATATTGGAATCATGTGACCTTTTTAAAAAAAATTCTCCTTTAGTTTGTACAGTGATTTAAGCACCGGTAACTGCTGAGTACAAGTATCGTATGTGTGAGATTTTGACTGATGTGGATTACCCAGTATACAGATGGATGAATGTTAATAAAAGAAATGGTGGAACTTACATGTCATGGTTGGCCATCGGTCTAGGGGGAAGGGGATGTATGGGTGAGGGACAGGGGAGGTGGGGAAGGTCAAGGGGGTTGGAGAAAGGTCAAGGCCATATGGGAAGGAAGTTCTCTCATTCCATAATCATTGTTCACTTCTTTCATTGATCTACTATGAACTGCCTGGATGGTTTTCCATCACCATCGATTTGATGTCAAGGTGTAGCACGTACAGCGTTGCCTGTGGGCATTGCTGCTGCATGTAGTACAGATGCATTACAGCATGTTCAATAAACCTCATGCTGTACAGAATCAGCGTGTAAGTGATTACTTTATTCATGTATTGTAAGGTGGACCATATATTTTTTTTTTTCATTTTCTCCGTTTATTTTCTTTGGTTGGTTTTCATTTTGTGATTCGCCCTGTTTGTTTATGTCTGTTTGTTGATATCCAGACTGCATGCTGGAAATAGTATGGAAGTTAGAGACTGATTTAGTAGTTACTGTTGTCAATAATGTGTATGACTGTATGCGCGTGGTGTGTGTTTTGTGTGTTTGTGTGTGTGTGTGTGTGTGTGTGTGTTTGTGTGTGTTGTGTGTGTGTGTGTGTGTGTGTGTGTGTGTGTGTGTGTGTGTGTGTGTGTGTGTGTGTGTGTGTGTGTGTGTGTGTGTGTGTGTGTGTGTGTGTGTGTGTGTGTGTGTGTGTGTGTGTGTGTGTGTGTGTGTGTGGTGTGTGTGTGTGTGTGTGTGTGTGTGTGTGTGTGTGTGTGTGTGTGGTGTGTGTGTGTGTGTGTGTGTGTGTGTGTGTGTGTGTGCACAAGTACTCACGGACACAGATGAACTCAAATATATGAGGCCACAGTTCCAATTAGATGTGCTCTATCTTTCATCTTTAGATTTAATTTGATGTGAGTGTGTGTGCACGCGTGGCAGGGTTCACGTGTGCAAAGTGCATGCTCAAACGCTCTGGGGCATGTGTGAAGACAAATGTATGAATCAGCAGATCCATTTCAGTGTGCTTTGTCTTCCATCTTTAAATTTGATCGGACTGAAATCCTTTGAAAGTCTGCCAGGCAAATTGTCAACTGCATTTATTCATGATGCTTATCCTCTGGAATGGAGCCAGCCTTGCCTCCCCCTGCCCACCATCCTGTGGTCACCACACACATCATCAACTCTGATTCTTGTTCTCATAGATCCTGCTTG
This sequence comes from Conus betulinus, assembly GCA_016801955.1. Lineage (NCBI taxonomy): Eukaryota > Metazoa > Mollusca > Gastropoda > Neogastropoda > Conidae > Conus > Conus betulinus. Next base: position 50,347 of record JADBJO010003933.1, on the reverse strand, counting down.
ACTTTCTTCTCTTCGTTGTTTTTGTCTTTTTTTTTCTTCATTCCTACCCCATCTGTTTCTCCCCGTCTTGTTCCTCTGCTCTTCATTCTCCTTCTGTCGTCTTTCTCATTTATGGGTAATTCCTGTGCTGTCGATGAACTGTGTCAAAGGCATAATTATGATGGTGATGACACAGGCAGTCACGCGTTGTTAAAAAATGGACAGTGGATATAATATGCTTGTAATCCATTAATCCAATAAAGTTTTGCACAAGTATGGAAGTCTTCAGACCTGTGAAAACTCTTTTTCTGGTTCTGTCTTGTACTGTGCAATTCTGTTTCTGTTTTTTCTCGTTCTATGTGTGTGTGTGTGTGTGTGTGTGTGTGTGTGTGTGTGTGTGCTGGAATGTAGGCTTGTTCTTGTTACTATGCTAGAATAACGTGAGAACTTCATTCCTTGGAGAAGTTCAGTCCTAGGTTAATTAAGTTCTTTAAACAGCCATGTTAGTTTCAATGCAAGACGTGCATTAGTGTACATGTGTGAATAATTTCTTGGACATTGGCATGCACTTCAGACTTGAACAGTTTTTCAAAAGAAGACTCTGAATAGTGTCAAATGCTTTTTGGCACGTGTATGTGTGTGCATGCACGTATACAGATGTGTTTGTGTGTTGTAGCAACTACCATGAGTAGGAATTTGATCCCATCAATAACAAAATACAGGACCACCCTTCAGTATTAATTTGAACAATCTGTCAATCAATCATTAGTTGATAATCAAGCAAGCGCTTAGCAGTCAACCAGTTCAGAAACCAACCAGTTAAACGGTCAGTCAGTCGGTTTATAGCGATGCGTATGATGCGACATGATGGCAGTCAAGGGAAACAACTTTATATTCCCCCATGTAACTTGTTTTACGAAGGGTTTACTTCCCTTGACTGACGTGTGCGCGTGCGTTCCGTTGCTAACGGAGATTGGGAAAACAAAGGTGGGCGTTGAAACACACAGGTGCTTGCATTCTGTTCACGGGTTTGTTGTTGTTGTTGTTCCAAGCTGGAGCTAGCTAGAACTAGGTGGGCCCTAGGACCTTGCTGTAAGGGTGTCTATCTACCTATCATCATCATCGTCGGAGGGGGGGGGGGGGGGGGGGGGGGGGGGGATTGTGGGGATTGCAATCCTAGTTTTTAATTGATACGTATTGCTGATTTATCTTGCCTTCAACTTTGAAGTGGCCTCCGTGAACAGCCGAGAGATGCAAAATATAACTGGTTATTTTAACATCGTCATTACCATTGGCATAATGACTATTATTGTTGTTCTTATCATCACTGGATTCGTAAGGATATGTTATTAAGACCGTGTACGAGAATGTTCAGGATAGGTTGAAATAACAAGGATCTAAGTCTGTTACTCAAAAAGTAAAAAAGTAGTAATAATAATAGAAAAGAAATCGTTACATTTGTTCAGTATATTGACATTGACAATATTTGATGAAAAGAAATGCCTTTACTGTTGACAGTTTACTGAAACATTTGAAAAGTGAATGACACACACACAAGCGCGCACACACACACACGCACATGCACACTCAAACACACACACACACACACACACACACACACACACACACATACACACACACACACACAGCGCGCGAAGCAAAACTCCCAATGCTCACAATTACTCGATGGCACACAGGCAAATTATAGTGTCCAGGAGAGTGGGCTCCAACGGTTGAAGTCTATGGTGGCCAGCAGAGGGATCGGTGGTCAAATGGCTAGAGCGTCTGCCTGCGCATCTGACGGACCTGAGTTCGAACCACTTGTAGGGTAGCACTTGTTTCGGCTTCAAAAGCTTTTCTGTCCACCCTGCAGTAAAGTAAATATGTACCTGTTCCAGTCCAGGTGAAGGTGAAATGCAGTGGAAGGAGATGGATGCACTCTGCCTTACATCTGTATCATGCTGTCTCATGGACACATTGAACTTTGAACAGTTCGCTGCCCCTAGCACCTGTAGGCCGCGGGGAGACTGGAGGGACAAAGAGAGGGGGTGGGGGTGGGGGGAGACACTTTTATGGCGGTAAAGCAAGTTTAGGAGGGGAGGCAATTCGCCTTCGTCATCATGATCCTGATCCTGATCCTGATCCTAATCATCATAACCAACATAATCATCATCATCAGCAGCAGCAGCAGCAGCATTTCCCTGTCTGTCTGTCTGTCTGTCTGTCTGTCTGTCTGTCTCTCTCTCTCTCTCTCTCTCTCTCTCTCTCTCTCTCTCTCTCTCTCCACACACACACACACACACACACACACACACACACACACATATATATATATATATATATATATATATATATATATATATATATATGTGTGTGTGTGTGTGTGTGTGTGTGTGTGTGTGTGTGTGTAGACCAGGGTGGGATTGGAGAGGGTGGGGTGACAAGAGGGGTCTAGTGAAGTCCCAGATCTGACCCTTTTACGTCCTTGTCCTCGATGGAATAACTCGCTTCATTCTTATTATTAAGACCGGGTGAAATGTGGCACACGTGATACATTTTCAGTAAGAGAGAGAGACAGAGAGAGAGAGAGAGAGAATCTTGACACTGAAGAGCTGAGTTTGAATCCTGATTTACATGAAAGAATTTTCTCAGTGAAATCAAGTTTCCAGCCCACTTTTTTTTTTTTTTTTTTTTTTTTAAATTGCACCGCTTACTGTTTATAGAACACCAGTAACCAGTTACGGGTTAGAACAAAGTATTGTCGGGCGCCTATGTCTGACACCTAGTCGGCGCACAAAAAGAATACCTGTCAGAGCGAGGTTGGTCAATATGGCCGACAATGAAAACATTTTCTGTACCCGTAAACACACACCATAGTGGCCAGAAGACCAGCTTTACATGGGTTAAACAACAACAACAAACCGAGACACACATACACACAAAGAACCTTGAGACGGATTCAAACTGTGATTGGAATGCTGTCTTCATTTTGATGTTGGTGGACATTATCGATACGACGTCTGCTTCGAACTCCGACTGAATATGGATACAGCGCACAGTAGTTCAAACTAACAAACGGTTCCGGTTTTGCAAACGGTCAGTGCGTCCTAGCTTTGAAGAAAGCAGGATAGAATCACTGATTATTGTGACAGTCGACATGGCTTCAATCGTGTGTGACGTTGTTGTCAACGTGCTGCTGTTGGTTGGTGTTTTCGGAGCTTTGCCGATGACTTGTGGGGCTCTCACACAGCAGGTAGAATACACGGTCTTCGCGACAGCCCCTACTACCTGTGTCTCTCCCAGACTTGACCCTCTCCAGTCCCTTTCTTGCTGTTAGGTTGTTTACCTATTCCAACTCACATCTTTTTCACCCCCCCATATTCTTTTCGTTTTATTTGTTGTTGTTGTTGTTGTTATATTCCTTTTCATTTCAATTGTTACATGATTCTCTCTCTCTCTCTCTCTCTCTCTCTCTCTCTCTCTCTCTCTCTCTCTCTGTCCTGTCTGTCTCTCTGTCTGTCTGTCTGTCAGTATCCCTGTCTGTGTCATTGTCTGTCGTCCGTCTCTCTCTGTCCCTGTCTCTCTCTCTCCACTCTCTCTCTCTCTCTCTCTCTCTCTCTCTCTCTCTCTCTCTCTCTCTCTCTTCTCACTCTGTCTCTCCTCTCTCGTCTGTCTGTCTGTCTGTCTGTCTCTCTCTCTCTCTCTCGCTCTCTCTCTCTCTCTGCGCTCGGCGCACTTATGTGTGTGTGTGTGTGTGTGTGTGTGTGTGTGTGTGTGTGTGTGTGTGTGAGAGAGAGAGAGAGAGAGAGAGAGAGAGCACATGCCCCCGTTCTCCCCCCTTTTCACACACAGCCCCCCCCCCCCCCCCCCCCCTTCCCCTTCACTCCTCCTTTTCCACCCACAACACATATAGGCTACACGCATGTTAGTGTCATCATGTTTTCAGCAGTTCAAGATGAATGTGACGCTGAGATGATGAAGCACAAGAGCTGCGTGTGTTTGTGGTGCATGTTTTCAGCAAATCACGATGAATTAATGTTATTCTGAGATTGTAAAGCTCTAGTAAAGCTCTAGACTCACGTGTGTTGATGATTGTCAGTGTACATGCCGACGTCATGCGGGGTGCTGACGTCAGTGGGGCCCAGCGTTCAGCTGGAGAGCAGCACGGGTCTGACCTACGCCAACAACATGAACTGCAACATCACCTTCACTGTCACCCTCGCCTTACCTCTTGCTGGCTAATATCAGGGTCAGGACGTGTGTGTGTGTGTGTGTGTGTGTGTGTGTGTGTGTGTGTGTGTGTGTGTGTGTGTGTGTGTGTGTGTGTGTGAGTGTGTGTGTGTGTGTGTTGTGTGTGTGTGTGTGTGTGTGTGTGTGTGTGTCCGCGCGCGCGCGTGCGTGTGTGTGCTTTAAAAAAAAAAATTCTTAATTGTTATTTATTATCATTATCTTCAATGACGGTGATAAGACGAGGGTGATGAGCAGGATGCATGTGTAAGTGCGCGCGTACTGTGTGTGTGTGTGTGTGTGTGTGTGTGTGTGTGTGTGTGTGTGTGTGTGTGTGTGCACGCATGCGTGCGTGCGTGATAATATTTTGTCACATTTAGTAAGTTTTTTTTTTTTCCTTCTGTCTATTGAACAGTAATTCTCCCCAGAAATAACTGGCTTGGTGTAATTCGTCGACAAAGCCATCAGTAACAACGACAAAATCAACAACAGCAAAACTGAAAGAAACGCAGTTACTATAATTCTCACTCCTGTATCAAAACAAGCGAAAAAACAAACAAACAAACAAACATCTGCACATGCACACGATAAACGAGTTTGTATCTCGGACATTTTCATCTTTCAGAGATTTGAACTGGAGCCCCAACGCTCGGGTACCTGCCAAGATTACGTCAATCTTCACGACGGCGGTGACGTCAGCAGCAGCACGCTGAACAGTGACGTGTTGTGCGGGAGCTCTCTGACCAACAGCACTTACGTCACCAGCGGACAGCATCTGACGGTGCATTTCGTCACAGATGCCTCAGCTGTGTACCAGGGCTTCAACATCATTCTGACAGCTGTTACATCTGGTTACATCTGGTGCGACCTCTCTCTCTCTCTCTCCCTCTCTCTCTCCTCTCTCTCTCCTCTCTCTCTCTCTCTCCTCTATCTATCTTATCTGTCTCTCTTTCTCTCTCTGTCTCTCTCTCTTTTTCTCTCTCTGTCTCTGTCTCAACCCGTCTGTCTGTCTGTCTGTCTTTCTGTGTGTGTGTGTGTGTGTGTGTGTGTGTGTGTGTGTGTGTGTGTGATAGTTATGAACGGTGGATGTGGTCATAGTTATGAACGGGTGATGGGGTCATAGTTATAATCGGGTGGATGTGGGTAATAGTTATTGAACGGGTGGATGTGGTCATAGTTATGATCGGGTGGATGTGATCATAGCTATTGAACGGGTGGATGTGGTCATAGTTATAATCGGGTGGATGTGATCATAGTTATTGAACGGGTGGATGTGGTCATAGTTATAATCGGGTGGATGGGGTCATAGCTGTTCAACGGGTGATGTGGTCATAGTTATGAACGGGTGGATGAGGTCATAGTTATGAACGGGTGGATGTGGTCATAGTTATGAACGGGTGGAAGTGATCATAGTTATCGAACGGGTGGATGTGGTCATAGTTATGAACGGGTGGATGAGGTCATAAGTTATGAACGGGTGGATGAGGTCATAGTTATGAACGTGTGGATGAGATCATAGTTATGAACGGGTGGATGAGGTCATAGTTATGAACGGGTGATGAGGTCATAGTTATGAACGGGTGGATGAGGTCATAGTTATGAACGGGTGGATGAGGTCATAATTATGAATGGATGGATGAGGTCATAGTTATGAACGGGTGGATGTGGTCATAGTTATGAACGGGTGGATGTGGTCATAGTTATGAACGGGTGGATGAGGGTCATAGTTATGAACGGGTGGATGAGGTCATAGTTATGAACGGGTGGATGAGGTCATAGTTATGAATGGGTGGATAAGGTCATAGTTATGAACTGTCTTTGTTATGAACATGTGTCATAGTTCCGGATGGGTGAATGTGACCATAGTTGTAGACGGGTGGATGTGGTGTTTGCTAAGGGGGGGGGGGGGGGGTAGATTTGGCCATAGTAATTGACGAATAGATGTGGCTATAGTTACGAATGGATGGATGTGATCATATGTAGTTATGGACGGATGGACGTGGTCATGCTCACGGGTCGGTTGACATGGTGATGGTCATGGACGAGTGGTTGTGGCAGGGCCCGTGCGGGACTCCCGGCTGGGAGGTCGTGGGTTCGAATCCCATCAGAAGTCATGTGGGTTTTTCTGCCCCGACCGGCTCCTACCCAGAATTGAGTTTGCTGCTGGGGCTCAGTTGGGAAGACTGTGACCACACAGTCGAGTTTCATCCACTTAATGGATGCGTTTCTGAGAGTGTTGCTCAAATTTCCTGACCAACACTGCAGGTGTCTGTATCTCTCGGCCTGGTTGACGCCGGGATATATTATGAAAGGAAGCGTAGAGTACAGCCCTGTCATGTAGTCTCAGACCGAAATGGAAATCCGTAGCATCATCTTAATCATCCTCATTCTCATCGATCAGCATAAAAAAAATCTCAAATTCTGTGGCCCTTCATGCCCTGCTCTCATGGTGACCTCAATTTCGATGTCCTCTCCACGTCTGTGGCCTTGGTTTGGTTCCGTCGGGGTCACCGGTGTCGGCGAGTCCATGGGGGCTGTCGTTGGACGGACGTGGTGGCGCCCTCCGGAGGGAGAGCTCACTCACGCCGGCTCCGCGACTAAGCAATTATTGCCGTCAGTAGGGGGCTTAGTAGGTGGTGTCCTGCGTATGTTAGATCAGAACAGGCGCCACTGAACACCACTGAAGTGACTTGGCAGCAGTGCAGTGTCTCTTCCGGTGGGGTTGCCTCTAGACTTGACATTGACTGCTCCCTGTGGATTGCCGGTGCCGGGGCTGCAGCGGGGCCGTCCCCGACCGGGCTGTGGCTGTGGACGGGGTGTCGGAATGAGCGGCGTGGGTGCACTGGGACAGCAAAAAAAAAAACAAACAAAAAACAAAACTTTCTCTCTCTCTCTCTCTCTCTCTCTCTCTCTCTCTCTCTCTCTCTCTCTCTCTCTTCCCCTCCATTTGTGCTTTATTTTCTAAACCCCCCCCCCCCCCCCCCCCCCCCCCCCCCTGCTTCAAAATCGATTGCCTTGTATCTGTTTAGAAGTTTTTGATTGTCAGATTGCTATAAATATGCTCTCTTATCGCACCCACTCTCGCCTCTTTCTCCCCCCACCCTCTCTCTCTCTCTCTCTTTCTCTCTCTGCAGCCTTACCCCGCACTCCTTTCGCTCCTGCGTCTCGCTCTCTGTCTGTCTGTCTGTCTGTCTGTCTGTCTGTCTGTCTGTCTCTCTCTCTCTCTCTCTCTCTCTCTCTGTATTTCGTCACGTAATTATTGTACACAATGTGTTCAAATGAGCCGTTGGTGTAAGTCAGTACTTTGAAATGCCCAAACGTTCGGTTGTTTGCCTATGGAAGTTATTATTTCAACAAAACAAAGAAAGAAAGAAAGAGAGAGAGGAAAAGGAAAAAAAAAGATGAAAAAGAAGTAGAATGAAACCAGTTTGTATTTTCTTGTCATGCACTATAACAAAGTAGTTACTGTAATGGATGTTAGCTTGAAAAAAAAAAAAAAAAAGAATATATAAAAAGACCTTCCGCTGGTATTCCTGCACTGTTATCACCGTTCTCGACGAGTCATTAAAGACGCTCACGGCAAACCGATGTATATAGCTACCTACTGACGCATCTATGTCACGTCTGCTCCTTCTTTAGCCAGCAGCAGCAGCTCAAGCAGCAACTTGACTTCGGTGATCGTGGGGGTCGTTCTGGGACTGCTGGCCGTTGTGCTGGTCCTGGCCTTTGTGCTCTATCGCCGCCACCGCCGAAACCGCTGGCGCCGCTTCACCAACGACCACATCCACCGCGACGACCTGCCTGACCCGACCCCGCCTATCCCGTCACGCACAAGTACTTCCGGGGCATCCGAGGACATCCGGACCTGCGCGCCGATGAGGAGAAGAAGGAGGTGGAGGTGGAGAGGGAGAGGGAGGAGAAGCGGGGATTGGGAGAGAAGGGGGCGGGGGTGGTTTGAGGGGTAGTGTGTGTGCGTGTGTGTGTGTGTGTGTGTGTGTGTGTGTGTGTGTATAGTGTGTGTGTGTGTTAGAGTTTAGAGACGCGCACTTGATTGTGGGCAAAATAAAATGACTGGTCATGTTGTGAAGACACAGACAGACAGACAGACAGACAGACAGACAGACAGAGAGAGAGAGAGAGAGAGAGAGAGAGAGAGACATACAGGCAGGTAGACAGACAGACATACAGATATGCGCGTGCGCACACACTCGCACAAGCATGCACGCACGCACGCACGCACGCATGCATACACACGCGGTGTGTGTGTGTGTGTGTGTGTGTGTGTGTGTGTGTGTTGTGCATATTATTTAGTCAGGACTTCTTTCCATTTGACGTACGAGAAGGGGGTGAAGGTGGGGGTGGGATTCCTGACAATATTGGAAGTGAAAACTTAAGTTCCGGGAAGTGCCGTTGCACTCTCTACGCCCCGGAGACGGAACTTCCGAAAATGTGGAACATTTTTTTGACGGGAGGAAGCTATAGTCTTGCGACTACGACATCTTCCTCCTATGTTGTGACGAAAGTACATCAGTTTTACAGAATTTGATCGTACACACGGTTTGTGTCGTTACAAGCTATGCAATGTTAGAATATCTCACACTCATACGCACATATGCAATCGAAACGGCATGATCACATATACTCACTTGTTTACACATGAGAGTCAAAAACCACAACGCGCTGCAATGCCGTCATTTGGCAAACGTTCCGTGATGAAGAAGAAGGAGAAAGAAGAAAGGGAGAAGAAGAAGGAGGAGGAGGAAAGAAGAAGAAGAAAAAAGAAGGAGAAGAAGAAGAAGGGAAAAGAAGAAAAAGAAGAGGAAGGAGGAGGAGGAGGAAGAGGAGAAGAAAAAGAGGAAGAAGAAAGAAAAAGAAGAAGGAGGAGGAAAAGGAGGAGGAGAAGAAGAAGAGGGAAAAGAAGAAGAAGGAGAAGATGAGGAGAAGAAGAAGAAGAAGGAGAAGGAAAAGAAGAAGAAGAATCAGAAGAAGAAGGAGGAGGAAGAGAAGAAGAAGAAGAAGGAGAAGGAGCTGCTATTGATCTTGTTCATGAAAAGTATTTACAAAAATATTCCTTGTACATAATCCACAGTTTAAACCAAAACCTCTTTGATCATCATTTCAACTTGTGCTGAGCTGCCAATGATATTTCTGTGATATGGTTTTAACTCTGCTTTGCATTGAATTACATGTTGATGCGCTCTATTGTACATGACAATGTGCGCTTAATTTTTATTTGTCATTCGGTAATTGCCTCTGTTTGGTGGAATGTGTATTGATAATCCAATGTTTGTATGTTAATCTCCCTTTAAATAATATTTCCTTCTTTCTCTCTCTCTTTTTTTTTTAATTAAAAAAAAAAAAAATTATAACAAATTTGTTTTCAATTTAAAAAGAGAAATAAACGTTAATTTCAAATTGACCTTTTCTGTCAGTCATGTTTATCTGAACAGATTGTTTGACCGTCAGCAAGACAACAACAGTGGCTACTTTCTTCTGGACTGTACGTTCGTTTGTGGGATTCGGGAATAGACCTGAGTTCGTATTATGTTAAGACCAACGGTATGTTGCATTTGAAAAGGAACACATTTCTCTAGGCGTTTACTCATAAACCAGCTGTTGACTGGCTAGGGGGAGGGAGAATAAGGAGAGGGGGAGGGTAAGGTCAAATGAAAAAGAGTTGTAAGCATGCAGCAAGGGAGATAATGGGCATCTGTGTGTTTTTTTTTTTTTTTCCTCTCCATTTTTTTCTGTTTGGGGGGGGGGGGGGGGGGGGGGGGGGGGGGGGGGGGGGGGGGGGGAAAGGGTGGAAGGTGAAATGAAAAAGAGTTGCAAGTATGCGTCAAGGGAGATAATAGACATCTGGATTTCCCCCAATTGTGTCCCCTTTAGGGAGAATGGGGAGGAGAAAGGGGGAGCGGGAGGGAGGTAGAGGGAAGGTGACGTGAAAAGAGAAAGTGTTGTAAGAAAGCATCAAAGAAGATAATGAACATCTGGATTTTTCCCCCCCATTTTTTTTTCCAACTTTTTTTTTTTTTTTTTTTTTTTTTTTTTAAATAGCATTTTCCGGTCTGACATTGGAATCAGAAACTGGACTCATTATCGAAGTGTGCAAAGCTGAAGTCACACATGCTATGTTCATGTTCTTACGCACTGGCGCCGTTGTGCGTTTTCATATCCCGCCCCCCCCCCCCCCCCCCCCCCCCCCCCCCCCCCCCACACACACACACACACACACACGATATACGCATTGATGACAAAAATTAATCGAAGTACATACAAATACAAATCAAGAAGCTTCCAGCAGAAGGCTATATATTGTGATGGTTTCCATTCGTTTTCATTTGAAGAGGCTTATTCTGAGGTTTCACCATTTACTGAACATGGCAGTGTAATGTACCATACTATGCAATGAAATCCGATCCAGTTCTGATAATCTGTGTGCCCGTGCGTTTGTGCTGTGTGTATGCATGCGCTCGCGCGTTTGTGTGTGTGTGTGTGTGTGTGTGGTGTGAGAGAGAGAGAGAGAGAGAGAGAGAGAGGTGCACACATACATGCACACATAAACATACACACTCGCAAACACACACACACACACACACGCATGCACGCACACACACACGCACACGCACACACACACACACACACATACACACACCTGTTTTAGCAGTCAACTCTATGTAAGGACCGGACTGGCCCGGAAAATCACACAGATGAAAGCCTCCCATGGGAATCGAACCCAGGACCTTCCAGCCAACCATCCGTGACGCTAACCACGGCACCCCCTAGGGTGATTACCTTTTCAAGCCTTTGCTATGCCCTGGTAAGGCCTTATCTAGATAATGGTAACATTCTCTGGTGTTCTTCAGAAAGAAAAAAAAATGAATTCAATGCAATTGAAAAGGTTTTAGAGAAGAGAACCTAAACGTAAAATAACTACAGGAACATGACACCTATGATTAAAGAATATAGAGTTATACTCTCTCAATCGAAGATGATGGAAAAGACGAGTTAATGGACAGTACTCTGATAACATCTTTGATGACTTGGATGACACTGACCCTGACAAAATAACTCTGGCTGCCTATGATTACCCCCCCCCCCCCCCCCCCCCCCCCCCCCCCCCCCAAAAAAAAAAAAAAAAAAAAAAACACAACAGCAACAACAACAACAACAAACAACAACAAAAAACAAACAAACAAACAAACAAAAACAACAACAACAACAACGAAAAAAAAGTGTCGATCTTCTGGAACCACCCACATGCTTAAAAACTCACACAGAAAGAAAAGTGCATGAACTTTGGAACGACTTCTTTGAGAATTTGAACACGTTCAAAGTACGTACGTATGTGTGTGTGTGTGTGTCCGTGTGGTGTGTGTGTGTGTGTGTGTGTGTGTGTGTGTGTGTGTGTGTGTGTGGTGTGTGTTTGTGTGTGTGTGTGATTTATTTAACGCCTTTCCACTAATCGTGATATTAGACAGGGGAAAAAATCGTGCATGAGTAAGAGAGTAAGACTTGTGCATGTCTAAACTGTATGGAGTTCTACATATTCACGTACGTGTGTATACATACGGATGCTTAGGCGTGAAAATGTATTTTGAATGTAGGAAGAATATATAGCTACACTATTATAATAGCAAAAAAAAAAAAAAAACCAAACAAACAAACAACAAAATTATAAACATCACCCCCCTCCCTCCTCTCCCCTCACCCCATCTCCTCTTCCACCCCTCCATCACTTCCGCATTAAAAAAAAAAAGATGATTATAAATAGTGACCAGTTGAACTGTTCTCTAGACTTACAAAAAAGTCATAAGTGAAAGCTGGTGAATCGAATATACTGAGCGAGTTATTCTGCGATAAAACTAGATTGAATATCTTCAAGCTTTGACATGAAAGAATATGATTAGGAGATATTTTGCATCCACAAATGCAAACCATATTTTTGACATATTTTGTTTTGAAAGCATCAAGTTTCCATGTATACATTAAAGAAAGTTTTTTTTTTTTTTAGACGTAATAAAGTTATCTTTTATATTTTGAATATTAGAATGGTCTTGGTTGTTTTGATGTTTCACTTCATTTTGGAAAACATTCCAAATGTGTGACCTTAGTAGGCCATAATGCTCGTGCAATGAAAGAGGAAAATGAAGGTATTCAGACTGAGAACCACACTCAGCACCATGTTTAGCTGCCCTGTCTACCTTTTCGTTATAGTATAAAGAACAGTGAGATGGTATCCAACAAAAACGTTATCTGGGTACCCCTTACAATTAGCATGTGTATTAAGCAACTAATTTCCATAATCATTTCTGGCCGGGTGTGCAGTTGTAAGGCTTGTAATGCCTGCAAAACTGATTTAGAATCTACGCAAAAAAGAAATCTGAAATATAGTTTGAGGGAAATTGATCAAATAATGTAAGGCCATAAGTATTGCTGTTAGTTCTGCTGTAAATATGGACTTGTGTAATCCAATATAGAACGATTTCTCAATTTTCAAATCAGGGATTAAAAAGACACACCCTGTTTTACTGCTTATACGAGAACCGTCTGTGTATACCTTTAAATGGTTCGTGTAGTTCTCTTCAATATGGCATTTAGTATAACTGGCTAGCATATCTATGTTTTCGTCTTTCTTTAT
>JADBJO010003933.1:22500-30000 GCA_016801955.1 Conus betulinus | reverse complement strand
GACATCTGTCCTGCAAGCTCTTCCTCCTCTCCATGGTCAGTCTCTTAGCGTCCTCCTCCTCCTTTCACATCGGTCTGGTCCGTTCTTTCACTCCATGTCCTAGACGTGAATTATATTATTATTATATATTGGGTATTTATATAGCGCATATCCTAGGTCACAGACCAAGCTCTAAGCGCTTTACCATAAACACACTACCTCACTCACTCAACGGGCTGCCTACCCAGGTAGAGCCGGCCAAAGAGCAGCCTACTGTGCTCATTCGGTCGTTTCCTGTACCATTCAAATATCAGTACTCATTTTCATTTATCTCCTTTTTTCCCCCTCCAGTTTCTCACATAGGATGCTTGCGATGTTTATATATGCGTGTCCTCCATTTCCACCGGTACACGATGGCACACGAGTGACAATTTGGTGGCTTGGTAAGAAATACCAGGCGGCTATCTTCAATCTACATCAGTTTTGCCAGGGCAGTGGGGACCCCCCCTGCTCTTTTCGATTTTCAACTGCCGAAGTGTGTTAAGCGATGAGGTACATTTGTCGGGGTTAAAGTGAAGTTAATAAGAAATACATTGTTTACTGCTTTGCTCCAACTGTTACAGTGAAAACTTGAAGTGCGCCATGGAATAGATTTCTACTTTGATCCATGGCCACACCAGTAAGTTAGGTGAAAAGGACAGAAACGGAGTATTGACTGTGGGGGAAGATAGGATCAGCAGATAGGCTTTTGTTTTACCTGGGAAAAAAAAGATCTATCAGCAAGTCAGATCATGACTGAAAACAAGTAGAACAGCTGCCGCAATGAAAGTGGAAGGGGAAGTAATAATAGGTACTGCATGAAAGTGAAAAGGGAGGTAGTACTAGGTACTGCATGAAAGAGTGACGTCCCATTAAAACTAAACAGAGATATGAGAAAAAAAGGGAAAAAAAAATGATAAGGAAAAATAATGATGATGATGATAATGCTAATTTGAGTCTTATGCTGATCTCAAGACTGATGCATACAGCGGCAGACCCTCTCTACTTTTATCTGATAAAGTTAGGGAACTTCTCAGCACGTCTCTCCTCTGCTCTTTGCATGCCTGCTTCCTGTTATCTCCCTTTCTTTTCTCTCATGGGTGTTGTTTTCTTTTGTCTTTTTTCACATGTCTGTTTGTGCTGTTATCCGCACGTGTATATGTCTACCTTTCTGTACTGAACAAAATGTCTGCTTTCTGTCTACCGCTGTGTGAGACAGACGTGTCTTTCTTTCTCTTGTTGACATGTTGTATTGTCTGCTGTGTGAGACAGACGTGTCTTTCTTTCTCGTGTTGACATGTTGTATTGTCTGCTGTGTGAGACAGACGTGTCTTTCTTTCTCGTGTTGACATGCTGTATTGTCTGCTTTGTGAGACAGACGTGTCTTTCTTTCTCGTGTTGACATGCTGTATTGTCTGCTTTGTGAGACAGACGTGTCTTTTCTTTCTCGTGTTGACATGTTGTATTGTCTGCTGTGTGAGACAGACGTGTCTTTCTTTCTCGTGTTGACATGCTGTATTGTCTGCTGCGTGAGACAGACGTGTCTTCTTTCTCTTGTTGACATGCTGTATTGTCTGCTTTCAGATATTGACACATATCTGCATTCTCTATTACTAATTGTTTTGCTTTCTGTGTTTGGCTTGAGTTTCCGTCGTTGAGATATCTGCTTGTTGTTTTGACTGGATTAATTTTGATGGATCTTGTTGACTTTATAGTTCTGTTGCGAACAGTCGTATGCCAGTTTTTTGATCAGCTTGATTTCTGTGGCTGATAGACCATTTCAATCGTTTTGGCACAGCTTGGTGCTCTGCCTGTTCATGTTGCTCATGGGTCCATTGGTCTGGCATGAAAAAGTGATCTGAATTGCTGCCAGTTATGTCCGCTTAGGTCATTTTCAGACCCGTCTTGTTTTTCTTGTTGAATACATTTCCTTTCTCTTCTTCAAAGAAGATTTACTGTTCCCCCGAAAGAGAGACAAGCAAATCACAAGACAAAACACGACGCATTTTGACCTCTATGGTCTTCTTCAGGGAAAAGTAAACAAGTAGGGTAACTTTTGCTCCTATAAGAAAGCCTAACACAGACAACTTTTATTCAAGTCTGGCACAGCCTTTTAAACTTGAATAAAGTCAGACAAATACAAAGACGAACAATCTAATAGTGGGGGAAAAAACCAGCGCAGGCCAACAACTCAGCTGTCTTCATAGTAATGACTTGGCAAAGATTTGGACTTGGGGGTGGGGGTGGGGGGGGTTGAAGATGGATACACTGGGAACATGAAATAAGAAAATGCTATAGCTATGAAAACTCTTCACTAGCTGCATGAGGGAACCATCGTAATCCCTTTCGAAGGCAGATCTATTTGTATTGTCTGCTCCGAGGCCTTTCGTCCGCTGGATCGGAACTCATCAGGGAGACACGGCTGGTTGTCTTCAGGGAGACAAACAACATCACAGACAATGAACACGAAGAACGTAACAGTCACTTACCTCTTCAAATGGGACGCACAATGGACATGGAAAGAAAACGAGTCTGCTGGGAAGGGGATTTTTTTTTTCTAGACAGAAAGTGGTACCATGTCTGTTTTCTGTTGCAGTAGAGACACATCTGATTCTGTTTTTGGTAGAGGTTTGTTCTCACTTCCATTTGTAGGAACATTATATATAAGGTTTTTTTTTTTTTTTTTTGTGGATGGTGTGTATGGTTTCCTTTGCTGCCACGTGTTCATCGCGTAATTGCCGGGGATGCTTTCTGTGGCCACCATGTCTGGTTCGTGACGTTGCCATGCATGTTTTGTAACAATTTGCCATGGACGTTTTTGTGCTATTTTCCATGTAGGTTTGCATACGCGTTGTCGCCACGCGTGTTGGCATGGTCTACACCTGTCATTTAAACTACACCCAGGTTAAATGTGTGAGGTTGTAGTGCATGCTCCGAGTGGCCCCTGCTTGTAGCTTGCCATGCCGTTTTCGTGAGTGACCAAGTGAGCGGTTATGTGGGGGTTATGTGGCTGGCATGTGGCGAAACCTGTGTGGGCATGACATGGTCATGTATGTGGGGGTTACCTGGTTTCATTGTGGGGAAAACCTGAGTGGACATGCCATGGTCATGTATGTGGGGGTACCTGGTTTCATTGTGGGGAAACCTGAGTGGGCATGCCATGGTCATGTATGTGGGGGTTACCTGGTTTCATTGTGGGGAAACCTGTGTGGGCATGCCATGGTCATTTTGTGGGTCGGGTGTGGACGATGTGTGGGCAGAGCCTGCTGACGCTGGTGCTGAACATGGGCATCGTGCTGTCGGACCAGCACGAACTGGAGCAGCTGCCTGTCTTTACAGACTGTTTCAACACCTGGAAGTCACCAAAAGACTTCACCTATGAGTAAGCTGTCGCTCCTCCTCATCTTCCTCCAGCTGTCATCAATGACATCATTCATTTAATGAACAAGTGGAAAATTATCCACTAGTGTCAGGAAACCTGCTTATAGCTGCGCTTTGTTTCCGTTCTTAAAATCAAACTCGTCAGCAGGAGAGAGCCAAAGTAGAATACAGAAAATAGGTTGTTAAGTGAGGTGACTACAGGGGGAAATTTCAACGGATTTTAAAAGGTACGAGAACTAACTCCGCCAGGTAAATGGACAAACGAATTACAGAACAAAACGTGACGCGTTTCGACATCTTAGGTCTTTCTCAGGCAAAGATAAAGAACACTCAGGACAACGACAATGAAACGAGGGATAATAGTATAGTGATGATGATGATAATAGTGATGTTAATACTGATTGAAGTAGTAAGAATAATGAATATTTTTTTGTTTGTTATGATGATGACGACGATGATGATAGTGCTGATAACGATGATAATGATGACAGTGGTACTCATAGCAATCATGATGAAAGTAATATTGGTTATAGTAATAGTTGTGGTGGAAAGGAATAGAAGGAATGGGGACGAGAGGGTGGGTGGGGGGGGGGGGGATAACAGAGAGGGAGAGAACAGTTCCTTTCGGAGACGCTCCCTCACCCCCCACCCCCCTACACACACACACGCACACACACACACACACACCACGCACGCACGCACGCACGCACGCACGCACGCACGCACACACACACCCCCACACACACACACACACACACACACACACACACACACACACACACACACACACACACACGCACGCACGCACACTCGTGAAGGTCTGCTGCTGTTGTGGGCAGTTTCCGGTCTCTGGCCATGAACCACGCCCTACTGAGCATGGTCATCCCGGCCATGTGCTGTGTGGTGGCCTACCTCTGTCTGAGGGTCCTCCTCAGCCGGCACCCCTCGCCCAGGTCAGTCCCTCTCACCCGTCGAGCCGCCCAGGGAATGGTGGTATTGTATCTGGTGTGGAACACCCCCCAGGGAGGGGTGGTGGTATCTGGCGTGAAACAGGCCTCTGATAGGACTACAACGGCGAATAGTGGGGAAAGAGTGATCTTGACATGAACATTTTGTCTGACAAGAAGTTACAGCATCTGCTTCGTTCTTTTTTCTACTTCTTCTCGTCATCGTCCTCATCTTTCTTTCCCCTCTCCCTTCTCCTTGTTGTTGTTGTTGTTGTTGTTGTTGTTGTTGTTGTTGTTGTTGTTGTTGTTGCTGCTGTGCTGTTGATGTGTTGCTGGTTGTTGTTGTTGCTGCTCTTTTCTTCTTCTTCTTCTTCTTCTCTTCCGTTGTTCCCGGCCAAGATCTCAAACTGAAAACAAGCGTGCGTGCGTTGCGTCTATGACATCATCGTGGCGAGCGATGAAACAGAATGTAACAAAACCAACTGTCATGTGCAAAACAACACACACACACACACACACACACACACACACACACACACACACACACACGACTCAAAAAAAAAAACAACACACACACACACACGGGGGGGGGGGGGGGAGGAAATTCATTAACTTGGCTCCAACTGTCCTGTATGGCTCCAACTGTCCTGTATGAATTAAGCAGGCCAAAGTTTTCACCTTATGGTTTGATCAAAACAGACAGCCTTCACTTGAACATCTACGTAATAAATCTCCTTGCTCGCTCTCTCTCTCTCTCTCTCTCTCTCTCTCTCTCTCTCTCTCTCTCTGTGTCACACACACACACACACACACACACACACACACACACACACACACACACACACACACACTTGTATCTGTCTATTCATATTTGTGTTTGTCTGTCGTATGTATTTATCTATCTACTTACGTATCTGTCTATCTGTCTGTCTGTCTGTCTATCTGCCTGTTTATCTATCTGTTTATCTATGCCTGTCCGTCGTCTATCTATCTATCTGTCTGTCTGTCTGTCTGTCTGTCTATCTATCTATATCTATCTATCTATCTATCAGGGGCAGGATTTTTCCTCGGATCCGCGGATTACACGGTAGATCCTTGTTCATTCTGCGTAACAGCGTGTCAGCTCCGCGGGAACGATCTGTGATTCGTGTCTTCAAAAACATCGGATGTCATTTTATCCACAAAACTATTCGAAATTCTTAAACGGCTTGGATTGGCTGTTAACTTGGTAACTTTTCTCCTTCCGGTTTTGCGATCTTCAAAATGGCGACACGTCGAAGAGACGTTTAACGCGGAGAAAATGTTTCCTGCGACATTTCTTTGAAGAACAAGTGGAAATGGGACTGGTTGGAGAGTAGTAAGGTGGATGATGACGAAGCGATAGGCCAGTTCATAGCCAAACTTAATGCCTGTGGTCTTGCTTACTGCAATCAATCTTTGCCGAGTGCACACTTGGGAGCTGGAAATCTTGCATTAATTTTGTGTGTGCCATTAGGTTGAAAAGGAACTCCTCTCATCTACATTTGGTCCAAGTTGTGAAAGATGGTAAGTATAGTTGATTTTTATAGCTTTTTGTGTCAAAAAAAAATTCTGGCTTTTTTCCTTTAAAAATTTGTTAATTTTCAGTCTCGAAAGGCACCAGATTGCACACAGAATTGAGCGTAGCAACCCAAAATTTTCCGGGGGGGGGGGGGGGGGGGGGGGGGGGGGGGTATGCCCCTGGACCCCCATAGACTGTTTCCTCTTTTTCCTTTATGGAGAGGTCCCACCCCTGGTATTTTAGCCCACTGGTACCCCCAGACTGAATCCTTTTTTTCCTTTATGGACCACCCCTGAAATACTGCACACTGTCATGTACATGCAGATGAATTTTCTACCACTACAACTGCACACTGTCCAGACATGAGAAATGTCGTCAGTCGAACTGATGGGGCTTCTATCATGCTGCAGCCTCCATCGATCATCGCTGCTACTGTCACTGCCGCTGTGGATCATACCACTGTGGCTGCAGCTCTTTATATTGAAGATGATGACGACGACGATGATGATGATGATGGTGATGATGATGATGATGATGATGACGATGACGATGACGATGGTGGTGGTGGTGGTGGTGGTGGTGGTGGTGTGGTGATGTGGTGGTAATGATGATAGTGATGAAAATGGAGATAATGATGATGATGGTAATGATGATGATGATGGTGATGATAATGATGATGATGATGGTGAAAATGAAGATGATAATGATGATGATGATGATGATGATGATGATGATGATGGTGAAAATGATGATGAGGATGATGAAGATGATGATGAAAATGTTGATGATGATGATGATGATGATGATGGTGAAATGAAATGAAGATGATGATGATGATGACGATGATGATGACGATGACGATGATGATGGAGCAACTACGACCATGCGGCCAGCAATGACAAAAAATACTAACGACTCATATCACAACTGTCACAACAAAAACTGACGCCGTTGACATGGATGTTGTCATTTTTATGTTGTTGATGTTGTTGTTGTTGTTGTTTGTTGTTGTTGTTGTTCTTGCTGCTTCTGCTCGTTCCTGCCATCCATTCTGACACTGGTGCTGTCACACGCTGTGTGTGCCCCACAGCCCTGCTGTTCAGACGCTGAGAAACGTGCCCCAGGGGGCGAGGTCTAGAAGACCGGCGGCCCAGTTCTCCACACGCGTTTGGATCCACCTGGGCTTAAACACCCCCCACCGACCCCCCGACCCTCCTCACCCCCAGGCTCCTGACCTCAGGGTCGGGCAATGTCGCTTTTCCACCACCTCCTTCCACCCCCGACCCCACTATCCCCCACCACCGCTACCACCACCACCACCACCACCCCGGGGGTCCCAACGCTGACGATGATGTCGGTGGACGAGGTCCAGAGTCACGAGGAGGACAGTAACCCGCCCCAGGGAAGCTGCCTCCTGGACCGCCTGTATGCCATGATCAAGGTGAGCTCTTCGGCTTTGTAGGTTGTCCTGGACGCTAATCCAGTCCTTTGCACGCATGGGGGGTCTCCATTCCTGTCCAGGCTTGTGAGGGCGAGCATAGCACAGGTTACATTTTTGTGGTTGTTTGTTTGTTTGCCATCTTATCTTCTGTGTGTGTGTGTGTGTGTATGTGT
>JADBJO010003933.1:10000-17500 GCA_016801955.1 Conus betulinus | reverse complement strand
TCTGCTGATGATGGTGGGCTGCATCATGCGCAGCGGCTCCCACCGCGCCGTGGACTGGGCCCTGGTGAAGAACATCGGGCTGGCGGCCGACCTCATCTTCAACAACCGCATCAGCTTCACCTTCTTCCTCTTCCTCTTCGTCAGCGGCAAGCGCCTCTCCACCTACCTGCTGGACTTCCTGCGGCAGCTCTTCGCCTGCTGGTGCTGCCGCTGCCTGTTGCTCTTCCGACGAGGTCCGTGGCGAGGGGCTGAGCCGCATCCGCAGAGCAGAGCCCGCTTCGGCTTCCCTAGAGCCGTGCTGACCCGACCTGACCTCAGCGTCCTGGTGCGTCCTCCGGAAGGTCCTCCTCCTCCTCCTCCTGAGACTGGGGGTGGAAGATGGTGCCCGCCCATCTGCCCCAGGAGGTGGTGGTGAGGGTCAGCAGGAGGAGGTGGTGCCCAAAATGTCCATCATGACGCCGTCCTAGACTGATGGGCGACAAATGCGGGGTTTCTGGATCGTTGAGGTTGCTGTTGTCCTCTCCCCACCTCCCCACCCCTTTTCTGTTATTGTAGAGGGCGTTTTCTCTCTCTTGAAACTCAACGTTTATACACACAGACTCCTTTCTGCTTTTTTTTTTTTTCCTGTCTTTTCTAGATCTTCCGTTCCTTCTCTCGTTGACTGCGTTTTGCAGGCACGAGTACGCGCGCAAGCACTCCGCCACCACACCCATTTTCTCCCCCCCCCCCCCCCCCCCCCCCCTCACAATCACACACTACTCAACGTTGATTTACAGTACTATTGTAGTGCTACATCTTTGGAGAAACCTGAACTCAACCATCCCGTGGTATGAAAATCAGTACTCATCTAAACCAATTTCTTTTCTTTTTTTTTTTTTTTTTTTACATAATGTTTAGATTAGCAACGCTTTCAAATTGTAAGTTAACGGAGGGTACAGAAAATTTGACGTTACGGTTTAAAATGAAGAAGAACCAAATTATAAGCCTAATTCGTAACCCCCCCCCCCCCCCCCCCTCTCCCATCCCCTCCACACTCTATATCCTTTGTAACGCATGCGAAATTTCAAGCGGAACGAAAACGTCATTATCATTATTATTATTATATTATTATTATTACGATTACTATTAGTTCTTTAAATATTTCTTGGTATGCGTCTGGCGTTTGGGGTTCAGTACTAGTTTTTGTCTCTCTGATTTACCGGTTCGGAGTTTTGTTTTGTTTGTTGTTATGCTTTGGTCTGTTGTTGATTCCTTCCCTGTGTCCACTTAGCGTTCCACTGCTCACTGGGAGTTGTTCCCCCTGCCGTCAGCCCAGTCATGAATGACTTTCATGGCTGCGGCTTGACTCTCTTTTTCCCTCCCCTTCTCTCTCTCTCTCTCTCTCTCTCTCTCTCTCTCTCTCTCTCTCTCTCTCTCTCCTCCCCATCCTGACTTCCCTCCACCACCACCACCCACCACCACCCACCACCCCCGCCTTCTCACACACCCCAGTCCCACTTTTTCTTTTCACTCTTTTTCTATGTTTTTTTTTTTTTTTTGTCGATCTCCCATCGTTGACTTTATTAGTCTTTTTTCCTTCTTTTTTTTTTTTCCTCCATCGTTCCATATCACCATCCCGTTTTCTTCTCAGTCCCAGTCTTTTCTGATCTCTTTCTCTGGCTAGTATTGGAGAGAGAGACAGAGAGAGAGACAGAGACAGAGAGAGAGAGAAGCGAAGTATTGGGAGGTTAAAAGAAAAAAAATTATGGCCGAATTTGAACATCTGGTTGAAAAAATATATAGTTTACCTCCCTTTGTTCACAGCGTGATCAGAAGAGACGAGAAGAGAGACTTCGATACCATCAGCTATTGTCTGGGGGGATAAAACTTCCACATTTTTGAAAAATTCTCGACCAGTCTGTTTGACCTTTTTTTTTCCCTCTCAAGGTGTCATTCACGTCATAAGTGTATGCCTTTAAAATGTCAGTCACCGTTTAGTTTGTAAATGAATCTGAGGGGTTTGTATGTGGCACTGGAAATGCAGACTTCTGCTGCAGTTCTTGGTTTCCATGGAATGTACACGCTCTCGTCGTGGTCCTAGAGTGTCGCTTAGATTTCCGCTCGTGCTTTGTCCAGTGCTTTGACGAGTTCGTGTTCTTCCGATTTCCGGTTGTGTGTGTGTGTGTGTGTGTGTGTGTGTGTGTGTGTGTGTGTTGTTTTGGTTTTTTGTGGGTTTTTTTTTTTTTTTTTGGCCAGTATCTTCCTGATTTCCTGTTCGTCCTTTTTTTTTTTTTTTTTTTTTTAAATCTCACGTTTTTTTTTTTTTTTTTTTTTTTTTTTATTTTCATCTTCTTCGGTTCGTCAGTCCTTATTTTGCCGTTGCCAGACTCCGTCAAGCTTGATTATCTTCCACTATCGCCCGCCTCGTTGGTTCTTTTGTTACATCCCCTTTCTGTCTATCCTTCCTGCGGCATCTCCCCCCCCCCCCCCCCCCCCCCCCCCCCCCCCCCCCCCCCCCCCGCATCATTTGGCATTTCCATTCCTTTCCTCTCTTCTTCCCTGTATGTGTGTGTGTGTGTGTGTGTGTGTGTGTGTGTGTGTGTGTCGCTCTATCTTTCTCTCCTCCCCTTCGCCCTCTGTCTCTGTCTCTCTCTCTCTCTCTCTCTCTCTCTCTCTCTCTCTCTCCTCTCTCTCTCTCCTCTCTCTCTCTCTCCATCTGATTGATTTGATGAAAAAAATAATGTCAAACGCAGACTTGTCATGCAATAGCTGTGTATAAACTCTTTCGTATATCTCATCGGTAAAATCTGAAAACGTTGATGAACAAAAGGATGGAAATGCAGAACCAGAACAATAAAGCAGTTCCAGCAGTGAATGATGCCTCATGTCTGTGACAACGTTTGTCTGTCTGTCTGTCTGTCTGTCAATGGCTTCGGCACTAAAGGGGATATTCTTCGCTCATCTCTCTCTCTCTCTCTCTCTCTCTCTCTCTCTCTCTCTCTCTCTCTCTCTCTCTCTCTCAAACACGTTTACCCTTCCCCCGCCCTTCAATCCACATGCTACCTCTTCCTATACCCCATCTCTCTCTGTCTGTCTGTCTGTCTGTCTGTCTGTCTGTCTCCTCCCCCCCCCCCCCCCCCCCCTCTCTCTCTCTCTCTCTTCAAACACGTTTACCCCCTTTCTTCCGCCCTTCAATCCGCCTACTACCTCTTCCTATTCCCATTTTCTTCTCTCACTCCTTCCCTCTCTCTCTCTCTCCCTCTCTCTCTCCCTCCCCCCCCCCCCCTCTCTCTCTCTCTTCTCTCTCTCTCTCAAACACGTTTACCCTTTCCCCCCCGCGCACACACACACACACACACAAACCACACACACACACACACACACACACACACACACACACACACACACACACATACACACCACCACACACATACAATAAGAGGAGCACAAACGGATGTACAAACACGACCCCTGCATATATGCTCAGGTACGTGCGAATACGTAAACATAACTCCGTCACACACACACACACACACACACACACACACACACACACACACACACACACACACACATCACATCCATGTTCACGCGGACGAAGATGACTCCGTCACTAATGATGAAGGACGGGAATGATTGACCGATAGATTTCATGACGTCATCCAGGCGCCACCACCTGGTATCAAAGGGCAGAGCACCATCACATCCATCATCCTTGTCACCACCACCACCACCATCACCATTCTTCCTCCCGTCGTCGACAGAGTACTTTCAAACTATCCGGCCACAACACTGCAGATGTCGTTTCTCTCGGGCCTGACTGAAGACGAAACAGATCTATGACAAGTAACGTAAGAGTGCAGCCCCGGCCTGTCTTTTAATTCTATGCCCAAATGGAGATCCAAAGAAGCATCTACGCGGATCATCTTTTGAACAGAAAAATTCTCAAATTCTTTGCTTTCTTTGATGTCTGTTTTTGGGGGTTTTGTTTGTTTGTTTGTTTTTGTTTTTTTGTTTGTTTTTCTTTTTTTTAAGTGACTGCAGTTTCGAGTCCTTTCCAAGTCCATGTGTCATGGCAAAGTTTTGTATCAAGGTTTTCAACATATGCAAATTGACTGGGACACGGTTGATGCATATTCGTTGGTGGGCGCCACCAAGAGGAAGTTGGGAAGGGGGAAGGCCGGGAAGGGGGGTCACTCACGCTGGCCCCGCAATCAAACCAGTCATTGTGGTGGTCCTTAGAGGGTGCGGTGGGTAGTTTAATGTCCCGCGTTCACTGGATCAGATCAGAAGAGGCACCACGGAACATCACCGAGGTGACTGTGACGAAGTGATGTGTGTCCTCTAGGGGTGGGGGGGGGGGGGGGTGGGGGGCTGGTGCCTAATGAGCTGATATTGATGGCCTCCTGTAGACTTGTCCGCGTTGAGGCTGCTGTAGGACGAGTCCAGCCGGGTGTGGCTGTGTGTAGAGATGAGGCAAAAGGAGCGGTGTGGTGGAAGGGGTCCCTTTGAGAGGACACAGAGGAGGAGACGGCCTCACCACCACGTGTGTGTGTGTGTGTGTGTGTGTGTGTGTGTGTGTGTGTGTGTGTGTGTGTGTGTGTGTATACATGTTAGGTACTTACAGATCAGTTCATTCTCTGTCAACATAAAATAAAAGATGTCAAATCGGAATCTTTCAGATCAAATCTTTGTTTTATAACTAGGACTCAGTTATCAACCGTAGCTTACAATCCACTGCTCTGAAATTTACCATATGGAATGATCAGTTACACACTTTCTTCACTTGCTTTCCAGTTTCTTGTTCTTCTTGTTCTTGTTCTTCTTGTTCTTGTTGTTCTTATTGTTCTTGTTCTTGTTCTTGTTCTTGTGTTCTTGTTCTTGTTCTTGTTCTTCTTCTACCTTATGTAAAGTACCGGTTGACGATTTTACTCCCAACCATCATCGGTCCATTGTGAGGGCAGAATATTCGAGAAAACGGAATGTAGTCGCCTTCATCTGATGTAAAAAAAAAAAAAAAGTCATGCAAAAATGTCAAAAAATTGTGAATCTCAAAGTTCTAGCCTTAAAAAAAAAAGAAAGAAAAAAGAGAATCTTAAGAGAAACACTTTGAGAAACTTATCGTCTTGATACTTGAAAACCCGTCCCAACCAAGTCTTGAATATCTAGAAACTTGAATGTATGTTGGCAATGGAAAATGAAAAAAAAAAGACTTGTATTTTTGCATATGAAAAAGTTTAAACTTGTATTCACGTAACGAGTTCTTTTGTCAGCTGGCCCAAGAAAGCAGACGAGATTCGTTGAATTTTTCATCATCCAAATATCGTATACATTTTTCACACGGGTCAGTCCAGCAGAGAGAACCAAGAAGAAAAAAACGATACACCCACAGGTGCGGATGGGTCCCAGAGAAGTACTGTCCTCAACTGCCGAACAAACCAGCTGGGAGCAATCCTGCACCACCCTTGGAAGCCTGCGCAGTGTTCACACAGGGTGCAGGCACGCACAGGGCATTCCATTAAGACGTCAAGGGACAGAAGTGTTCCCTGGCCGATGCCATTGGGTAATGGCGACTGGAGGAGACCTGCACAGAGAATCATCTGTTAAAGACAGCAAATGTTATGAAAATATTCATGTCTACTATGTAACATTGCCATCTGGTTTGGTTGATACTGGTCATGATTAGTGGGAACCTCGCCGTGACATACGTGTTTAGTGTCAGCGATGGGGTTGGTGGTTTGAACTTTCACTTGGGGAGATGTCCTTGTAATGCGTGTATTGTTCTCTTATTATCAGCGCGTTGTCATTCTGCCAGAGATCATGATCGACTGGGCTGTCAACACCATGACTCTCTCTCCCTCTGTCTGTCTGTCTGTCTGTCTGTCTGTCTGTCTGTCTGTCTGTCTGTCTGTCTGTCTGTCTGTCTGTCTCTCTCTCTCTCTCTCTCTCTCTCTCTCTCTCTCTCTCTCTCTCTCTCTCTGGCCATACTGAAAAGGAAAAAAAAAATTATACACCAACAATCTCAAGTTCATGGAAAGTTAACAAGTTCAGACCTAGAACGACCAGAGATTTAACTTACCCTACCCTACGAGTTCTAAGCGGATATGAACCAGTCCGCACGCAGTGACGCCATCTTGATGAAACTGAAACTGAAACTGAAATTGATACGAGTTCTAAAACGAGAAGACAGTAACGCTTTTCTTTCGCCTTTTCTTGTGGGATATCTTGAAAAAAACAACAACAACAACAACAACAACAACACACACAAACAAACAAACAAACAAACAAACCAACAAAAAAACAGAGGAGACATATTTTTTTTGATCTGGTGAAAAAGAGAAAATATGGTGTTATGACTAGCACCCGGATGTCTTTGAAGGCAAGGAAATGAAAGGATATCCACATGGACTTTAGGGTCATCTGTACTTTGACGTGTCCTCTGGTGAACTGTTATGGCCTCATATCTCACTGATCTCCCCACTACCCCCACACTGTCTCTTTATTTATTTGCTGATTGCTTTGTTTATTTGCTTGTTCCATAGGTAACCACGGACCCACTGATTATACAAGAACATCTGTACTTTAAGGGAAGGCAACATCAGTGCAGGTGCACCAACTACACATCAATGCACCAACCAACACCAACCAACCAACCAACCAATTGGCCTCATGCTTTCAAAAACCAGAGAATGAAATCTGTTTAGAAAATCAGACAAAATGGTTTGAAACGATTGAGTCGCTACTGCCCGTTTGCGAATTTCAAATGGTTCGTATATCTGGGACAGAAAGGGACAGAAACAAACAAACAAAAAAACAAACAAACAAACAAACAAACAAAAACAACCACCACCACCCACCACCACCACCACCACCACCACCCAAACAGAAACACCACCACCATCACCACCACCACCACCATCATCACCACCACCACCACCACCACTATCCAGTGGTGTGCCTGTGGCTATCATTAAAAAAATCAGGCTTCCACGCACATTAAAAAAAAACAAGACACTTAAGGTTAACCAACAGGTGTGTGTATGAAGTACTGCCCAGAGGGCGTGCTAAAACGGCAAATGAAATGATAATATTCAGTGATAATTGGAGGGGCAGGACATTTTTCAATTTGGCGACCTATAATAATAATAATAAAAAAAAAATCAGGTTTTGGAGTCATGGTAGGTGGTGAAAATAATTAGGTTAGATGGTGTGATAAAAACCAGTTAAAATATTGCAACATATCTATCCATTCTCTCTCTCTCTCTCTCTCTCACACACACACACACACTCACACACACACACACACACACACACACACACACACACACACATATATATATATATATATATATACATATACATATATATATATATCGATCGATGTCTGTCCATCTGTCTGTCTCTCTCTCTCTCTCTCTCTCTCTCTCTCTCTCTCTCTTTTCTCTCTCTCTCTCTCTCTCTCGATTTTAACGTGATGACAGCCCTGATGTGGCCCTTTGCGGTCGGCTGGGCTATATAAGC
>JADBJO010003933.1:0-5000 GCA_016801955.1 Conus betulinus | reverse complement strand
GCACACAAGGACACGCATGCGCGCACACACGCACGCACAACACACACACACACACACACACACACACACACACACACACACATACGCGCGTAAAAAAACACACACACACACACACACACACACGCACACACACACACACACTCGCAGGCACGTAGGCAGGCATACACGCGCGCGCACAACACACACACACACACACACACACACACACACACACACACACACACACACACACACACATACAGAGAGAGAGAGAGAGAGAGAGCGCAGCAAGAAAATGGCATAAGTAAATACGGTCTTGTAAACCAATGCATGCTACACAAGCTGGACGATTGGCATCTTGGGGACATATAACACGGAGCCCATGCCCGCGTGCGTCAGCCAGTGGATCTGGCCATCATGTTAACAGGAATTTCAACATCGGCTTTGACGATGGATTCCTCTCTCACTTTGGTTTTTTGGTTTGGGGAGAGAGGCTTCGGCTTCGGTGTTGTTTTTTTTTTTCTCCAGTCTGCTTTCCATATTTTATGCCTTTAGGGTTTTTTTGTTTTTTTTTGTCTGTACTGCTCATTGGGATCGTCGGTCGTGTGTGTGTGTCATTGTATACGGAAATAAATACTGCTCATTCTTGTGTGAAAAGTCTGTTTCATGGTAAATCTTGGCAGTCAGCTGGGGGGTGGGGGGGGGGGGGGTGGGGGTGGGGGGGGGGGGGGGGGGGGGGGGGGGAAGTGGAAAGCGGGGCTGCTTCTGTGTCTCTCGTTCCCTGCAGATCTGCGATCATTTCGTGCAGATTTCACGATTTCACGCACGTTTTATTTTTTTTTTTTATGTTATGCTATTTTTGTCATACAAGTTGTGTTCTGTTTTGCTTCTCTCGCCGTCGAATTTTTTTTTTTTCTCTCTCATTGGTTCGTACCCTCCCCCCCCCCCCCCATGCCCCCCCCCCCCCCCCCCCCCCCCCCCCCCTAATAATCCCCCCCCCCATTTACTCTAAAATGTGTAACTGTTAAACCATGTATCCGTTCTTCTCTCCTCATTTGACCTTTCTGGATTTAAGATATGGTGGAATGGGATGTCGAAGGACCCGGAACAATGCACAGGTTTTTCACACTCCGCAATGATCGTGGGCTTCAGAAGCCCGTGCGGAACGATCGTCTGTTTAGCTCCTCGATCCATGACATATATTGCTGCTACCTGGAGTTTTAGACCTAGTCTCCCAACAAACGAAAATGCACTAACTCACTCGTAGATCCTTGACATGGCCGCGCCTTATGACGGCATTAACCCTGTTCTTTCTGTCTCCACGATCGGTTTTTTAGAACAGTCCCCCCCCCCCCCCCCCCCCCCCCCCCCCCCCCCCCTTGTTCTTTCTTTCTTTCATAGATGTGTTTTCCTTCTTTAGCATGTCAAACAAGACAAGACAAAAAAAATCAGATCGTCTCCATGGGTGATCAATCTGCGTGCGTGCTGGTGTGACGAAAAGTCTCGCTTCAACGACTTTCTCTTCCCTTGCCTTTTTAGTCGCCACCTTCCGCGCCAAGCCCAGAAGAATCGGTTCCTTCCGTTCCTGCTTTGACACGGAGGCTGTCTTTACTTCTGTGCGCTCCTTTGTCCAGTGTATGCTAGACAACGGAAAATCTCTTCTATAGTCTCGAGGATCTGGCATCAGGTAAACCCAGATCAGTGCTTCGCGACGTGTTCCCCCCCCCCCCCCCCCCCCCCTCCTCTCCACAACTTCCCAATCCACTCCCGAGTGGGTTTTTGCGTGCACGCGCGAGTGCATGGTGGCTGTGTGTCGCTTGTACGTGCAGGCCGTGTTGATGTGAGTGCGTGCATGTGTGCGTGCGTGCGGGTGTCTGAGAGCGTGGGTGTGTGGTCATGCGTGAGCACGAGTACGCGAGCGGGTCCGGGCCACTGGTATTGGGTCGGGCCAGGTTTTCTCTCGAAGCGCTTGGTGGAGAGCGGGCAGGACTGCAGCAGATGTTCTGTTGTCTGGCTGCCTGTTCTGCAGGGGCACTGCTCTGTGTTGCCGATGCGGAGTTTAGAGAATAGGTGGTGTTTCAGGCGGTTGTGGCCTGTCCTGAGCCTGAAGATGACTACCTGCTCTCGTCGAGTCAGCAGGGTAGTACGGGTCTGCTCTGTTGTGGCGTGGATGCTGCTGCTTCCACTTGTTCTGCAGCTTGGCCTTGATGATGGTCCTGATTCGGTGTAGCTGGTAGATCTGTCCATCTGCTCCTTTGTAGTGCCCTCCTTTGCCAGGGAGTCAGCAGTCTCATTGCCGAGCACGTTGCAGTGGGAGGGAATCCACTGCAGGGTGACTGTGTGACTTGTGCAGAGGGAGGCGAGAGATGAGGACAGATCGTTGAGCTCTGGATCTCTGTTGGACTGAAGGGCCTGCAAGATGGACAGGGCGTCGGTCAGGAAGACAACGTTGTGGCTGGCGTAGGGGCTGACCTCGATGTGGGCTGCTGCTGTTTTTCAGGGCTTCTGCTTCAGCTCTGTAATTTGTGGAGTACAGGCCGGTAGCGAGGCAGATCTTTTCTTCTCTGCCTCCTGAATATTGGACATAGACTCCTGCCCCTCCATTTTGAATGGCATCTGCTGCAGAGCCGTCGGTGAGACATGAGTCCAGGACTCTTTGGGGAAACTGGGTATGGAGGTGTGTTCAAGGGTGAGGGACTTTCTTTCAGGGCCGCTTTGGGAATCTTTTGGGCCAACACCAGGGATGCTGCACTGGATGAGGGGAGGGGTTCCTTCGCTCCAGGGAGGGACGGCAAGACACCGGGGTATCACTTGGGGTCATGGTCAAGGATATCCTGATGTTGCCGTTCTAGGATCCTGCTCTGGTGTACGAAGCTCCCTCTCTTCAGCCGTCCTTTTGTTGGCTGGGACAGTCTGTCTTTCATGGGGTGGCCTTGCAGCCTCTTGAACTTGGCAGCCTGGGTCAGGAGTTTGGCGTCTCTGCGGTCCTCAAGGGGCTGGAGCTCTGTGATGGTTTCAAGCTCCTGGATTGGCGTAGACTTCATGGCTCCTGTGATGATACGGGCAGCTTGATTCTGAATCTTGCTGATCCGTTCAAAATTGGATTTGGCTGTAGTGCCCCATGCAGTCATGCCATACTCCAGCACTGGCCTGACTCTACCAGTGTACAGTCTCCTGAGGGTCGTGTTGTCTGCACCCCATGTTGTTTCCTGCCAGCTTCTTCATGAGGGCAAGGCGTACTTTTGCTCTTAATTCTGTTTTCTCTGCTTGCTTGCTTCTTCCACGTCAGGCGTTTTTGTCAAAGGTGACTCCCAGGTACGTGGGGTATTTTTTCAGCAAGCAGAGTTTGTCCATTGATGCTCAGGTGGCCTTCTGTTCTTTGGGTGAGAGGCTGAAAACAGTGTAAGTGGTCTTCTTGGCATTAATTGTTACCAGCCACTGTTTTGTCCAGCTTTCGAGAACATTCAGCGCCTGCTGTAGCCTGTAGTTGGCAGTTGTGAGGTGCTCTTCCGAGCACCATAGGACAAGATCGTCTGCATAGATGGCTCCTTGGACTTTGCGTGGCACATCTCTGACGATGTCGTTGACGAAAACAAGGAATAGGGTAGGGCTGAGGACACCTCCTTGAGGGACTCCTTCTCTCAGTGTCTTCTTCCGACTGTATGCTCCATTGACATGGACTCGGGCCTTCCTATTTTTCAGGTACTGCGAGATCCATTGGTACATACAGCCAGTCACACCACTCCTCTGGAGTTTTCTCCGGAGGCCATCCTTCCAGACTTTGTCATACGCCTTTCCATGTCTATCCACACCGTCAGAGTATGCTGTTTGTCCTGGAAGCCATCCTCGATCTTCTGGGCTATGTAGGCCACTTGATCCTCAGTGGAATGATGTTGGCGGAAGCCTGCCTGCTCTGGAGTGATGATGTTGTTCTTCTCCAGGTGCTGAACTAGCCGCGAGTTGATCATACGCTCTAGGAGATTGCCCACGCAGCTGATGAGGCTGATGGGGCGATAGCTGTCAGCCCTGACTCTGACTTTGCCCTTCTTACGTATGGGCACCATATCAGCTTCTCGCCAGCTTTGTGGAACATGCCCCGTCTTCCAGCTGTTTTTGAAAAGAGCAAGGAGTTTGGTCTTTGCTTTGGTGCCGAGGTGTTTAAGCATCTCGTTGGTGACTTTGCCAGGACCTGGAGATTTTTGTCCTGTAAAGATTCTGGGGCTTCTTCGAATTCTTTCAGTTTGAAAGGCCTGTCCATGTAATCAGGTTGGTCTTGGTCATCCTGATGATTCTTCATATCATCATGGACTTGTTGTTTTCTGTCCTCTGTCACAGAGATGTTGCTGGTCTGCTCATAGCTGTTTATGAAGCAGTTCGCTGCCTCTCTCTCCCTGTCACAATCTCCTGATCTTGTTGGAGCATGACAGGCACTGACCTTGTCTCTTCATTATTTATGGCTTTGGTCAGTTTCCAAAGTTTGTTGCCATCTCTGTCAAGGTTCAGCTTTTCTGTTTTCTCCATCCAGCTTGTTCTTGCAGCCTGGATGTAGGCTTTCTGTATTTGGCAGTGCAGGCTTTGAGAGTGATGTTTTTCTTGTGTTGGGTTGTTTTCCACCTCCTCTGTAATCCTTGCCACTTCATCTTGAAGCTCCTGCAGTTCTTCTGTCCAATATGGCCTGTAGTTCTTTCGAGCGCCACGTGAAATTGCCTCTGAGGCTGCTTTCAGGATGGCTTGGTTGAAGTTTTTGGTGGCTCTGTTGATGTTATAATCGTCCACTTTGATGGTCTTACAATACTCGTCAGAGAGGCCCGCAAACATCTCCCAATCCGCCTTCTTGTAATTCCATCTGGGAAAGGACTTGGCATTGCTTGATGTGTACTGCAAATTGATGGCCAGTAGTACTGGTCTGTGGTCGCTGCCTGCCAACTGGCTCTGTACCTTCCTGCTGGTTTTTTTTTGGTTTTTGGGCAAGGTCGTCAGTGACAAAGGCAAGATCTGGGGTGGTCGTGGGTGAGCCATCG
>JADBJO010003932.1:201450-221147 GCA_016801955.1 Conus betulinus | reverse complement strand
AGGAAACCAACTTTTTTATTCCATGACCAAAGACACATTCAGTTAGCTTGGTCTTGGTCTTGACCCGTCACGTTAACCCTATATGTCTTTTTGCTCGGTATCTTGCAAAAATACTGCTAATACCAAGATCAATTTGTATTTTATTTTGTAAATCACAGGTCATTGTTTGTAACAGCATTTTCATGCTTATCATACATAGGCTGAATGTGACATTCCCATTTTGTGCTCATGAATTACATGAAGAGCTACATTTTTTGTCTGAAGTATCTTTTAGTCTGTGCAGTGAAATGGGTAGGAAAAGACAGCATAATTTGCAACATTTCTGGGTCTTTCCTTGTATGATGCCAGCCTGGTTTTGCTTATCAGGGTTCTTGCCTGTGTGGCCACCTGGGAAGCAGTATTACACATGGAATGAGGAAAAACAACAAAAGCTCGTCGGCCCTGAGGTATGTCTTGGGGATATGTTGGGTTTGGTTGTGTTTTTTATGTAAACAAAATTTCATGAATCACACAGCATAGTTTTGCCATGGAACAAATTGCCAAAAATATTGTGTCCAAATGACAAGTTGTAAGCTGTCCAGAAAACCAAAAATAGGAAAAAAATGTGATTCTTTAAAAAAAAAAAAAGTCTGTAATTTGTTGAAGCAGCACTGTTGTTGATGTGATCCTTCTTTAAGATTAACATCAAAGTACTGAAGAAAACTGTCAAGTAAATCTGAAAGCTGTATTCATATTTTTAAGATTGTAATATTAACTTGAACAGTATTTTACGGAATGTACAATTTCTTTAAAATGAAAAAAGTATACAGAACTGGACAGAGTTTTTCCAGGAAGTAGAATGTGCATTAATACATAAAAACATACACAAAATCTGTTCTCATCTGAGTGTGTGCTTATGTGTTGTGTATGTGTGCATGCATATGTGTATGTGTGTGTGTGTGTGTGTGTGTGTGTGTGTGTGTGTGTGTGTGTGTGTGTGTGTGTGTGCACATGTGTAAGCATATGTGTGTGTGCTGGCACTTAAATGTCACTAAGCTTGGTCATTTATTAAGGCAAAGAATGAAGATATTACACACTTCTTAGTTTGTAATGAAATGTTTGTATGTCAGTTTTTTGTCCAGTTCACCAAAAAATTGATATGACTAGGATTGTAACCATTCTCTGCATCAGACAGAACACTCATTGCTTAAATTTGTGAACATTTTTAGACACAATGAAGATTCCTTTTTTTTTTTTTTAAACCCCAAAGACATTGTTTGAAGTTAAGAGCATGTTCAATAGCATTGACACTGTGGTCATGATGTACGCTGTGTTATGTTTGATTTATTGCAGACATGTAACTGAGAAGGCTGGATTGGGGAAAAATGACAGAGTTCTTCTCAGATGGGAGACAGCAGGATACAGAACCGGGTAGGTGGATTGTTGTTGATGTCAATCAAAAATTTTTTCTTTGGATTGCTTCCCTTTTCAAAAGAGCGTGAGCCAGATTCTCTCTCTCTCTCTCTTTCTCTCTCTCTCTCTCTCTGTGTCTGTGTGTGTGTCTCTCTCTCTCTCTCTCTCTCTCGCTCTCTCTCTCACACACACACAACCACACCACAAACACACACACATACACACACACACACACACACCACACACACACACACACACACACACACCACACAAAGAATTCAAAAGACAGCAATACTATTAAGTCTCCATGATTAACCAGCATTGAGATGCTGAGGTTAGTGTCTGATCTGTTGGGCCTGGTTGAAGCTGGGACATAGAAGAATGGAACTTTAATAGCATCATTGTCATCATCTTCATCTTTATGAATCAACCATCATGAAGAAGAAAGTCTCAAATTCTGTTGCCCACCATGCCATGCTTTGCTGTAACTTCGATGTAGATTTCCGTTCCAGTCTATGCCTGTGGTGAGTTCAGGTCAGACTCAATGGTGACTGAAAGCTCATGGAGACTGTTAGATGAAAAGGATGGCACCTCCTTACTCTGCTGGCTCTCTACTAAGAAACTATTGTCATCCAGAATGGCATTGATGTTCTGTGTGGATTGAAACAGAATAGGTGCCTTTAAATATTGCTTTAAGTGACTTGGCAGCAGCGCAGTGCAGTTTGAGGTGGTTTGCTCAATGACAATCTGACAGTGCCTTGTTCCTATGGACTGCGGATATGGTAACTGTGAATGGATGTATTTGGTTTAGGTAAGTATGGAATGAGTGGAATAGGTAGCTTGGGAGTACTACTTAGATGGGACAGAAGATGAAACACAAAGAAAAATCCACTACTTAGATGGGACAGAGGATAAAAACAAAAGAAAAATCCATTATTCACTCAGCATACACTACTTGGATAATATAAACAAACAAAAAGGAAAAGACAAATACTTAGTTCTAGTATATGATGTAAAGTTTAACAAAAGGGTTCCAAAATTAAGAAAACTAAAAGAAAAAAGAAGGATAGAAAAAGAAAAACCAATAAACCAAACACCCCAGAAAAACAAATAGAAAAAGTCCTGGGGATCCTAGATTCACAGACAAAAAATTGTATTTCCATTCTCTGACTGTCTGTCTGTCTGTCTGTCTGTCTCTCTCTCTCTCTGACTCTCTCTCTCTCTCTCTCTCTTTCCATATGTCTCTGTCACTCTCACTCTCTTCCTCCCTCTCTTTATTTTTTGTTTTGTTTGCCGTCTCATGTTCCGCCCAACCCATTTTCCTTTCCTTTTTTTATTTTTCATTTTTTTGTTTCTGTCTCATCTTCTGTTCCACTTCAGTAGCATCACTCCCATATGCCTCGTTCTGGTCCCCATTCACAACCACCCCTTGGTTTGTCCCCCACCCCCAGCAGTCATGCCAGCAGGGAGCTGTCAGTACCAAGTCAGAATGAGGTAGCCACCGGTGCAGACACTGTGCTGCGGCCAAGTCACTTTGACAGCGTTCAGTGGCGTCTGTTCTGATCCAACATTTGCAGTACTCAATGTGCAGTCTTAGCTGCAGAGGCAGCGCTAGTAACCATCCCCACCAGACTGTATGACAGTCCAGTGACAGTCCATTGACCTTGTTGATGCTGGCGACTTTTGACACAAATTTACCAAGAGCATAGATGTAAAGAGGGGATTGAAAATGAGGTTATCTTGACAGCAAAGGCATGAAGGGCCACAGGATTTGACTCGTGTTTTATTCAGAGCAGTGAGGAGGAAGAGGATGCAGAGACCTATCACAGTGACTGAGACTGGACAACTATGAGATCCTTGATTAGTAAACCATTATCATTGCATCCTCATTAACCACAGTCATGGAACAGTGATGATGATGATTCCTCTTTTTCCTTCTTCTATTTCTACCACTTGTTACACTTAATATTCCTTCATGACCTTCTTCCCGCAATACCATGTGGTCATTATCTTTTGTGTTCATATCCAAACAAGTTACTAATGCATAATGTGACAATTTCAGTCAGCATGGGACAAAGGAAAGTGCCTTATGTGAACAAGGAGCAGTATGTTAGCAAGAAGTCAACACTGTGCAAATTATAGATTTAATTTGACCTGAGACAATTATTCACATTATGCTTTACATATACTCAAGAAAATTGTGGGATGTGTGATTAAAGTGTGTCACACAATTTTGTGGTCAGCATTCTGGCATTATGTAAAAGAGCACCTGACCAAGCATGAAATCCAGCGATTCATGGCCCTCAAGCAGATCAGCACAGACACAGGGCGAGGGCGAGCCTGGCTGCGAGCATGCCTGAATGAACACTCACTGGAGAGATACATGCACATGCTGATTGAGAAGGAAGACCTTATCAGGCAAGCATCTTATCTATCATTTTGTTGCTTTTTAACCCATTTACCTGATTGTAAAGTTACAGCACACTGTTGTTTGATTATACACTGAAAACGTCATTCTTTCATGGGTAAACAAAGTGCATGTGCATGCACAGTAATAGCAAAAATAGTGTTCTGCACAATATAACTCTGCCTTATGACAGAATAACATAATGTTTGATTTTTACTTTGAATCCATCATATGAGTGATCATAGTTCTGACATATACTTCTGATGAAAAGAAATGCTGCTTGGTTTGAAGTAGAATTTGTTGTGCATGAACTATTTTCATAATGGTGTTTACTGTCAAGATGTTTGTCTCTATATGACATTAGAGCTTGGAAGGTAGAAGTGTGTTTTGTGTGAACCATCTGTGTAAGGCACACAGTTCAGCCATAGAAGGCTAACAGTACTATCAGTGGGAGCATGTCAGTGAAAGGTTCAAGGGAGCAAGCCAGAACCTTGTCCCTCGGCACCTGCTTTCATATCTCTTCATCTTTAATACCTCTGCCAAGGAGATGATTTTTATTTGTGCCTTTGGTTTGTTTACTTGTGTGTGTCCGGCTATCAAAAAGTTTATGCAAAAATTGTACGACAAACTGATCGAAAGTTGGAGGAAAATGATAATGTGACCCATGGATGACCCCGTTAAAGTTTGATGAGGATCCAGATCAATAGCCTGATCTGGGATCTGTTTTATCTTGGCAGAGGTGTGCACTTTCAGAGTGCCTGTCTGGTGACCTCTGCCCAGGAATCAGTATTTTCATCTGGTGGTCTGCTTGTCTGTCTGTCAGCAAGAATATGCAAAAGTTGTATAACTGATTCTGGTGAAACTTGGTGGAAAGATGGAATGTGGACCAAGGAGGAACTAAAGCTTGGTGCAGTTCAGCTTAGGCAGAGGTCTGTGCTGCCTCTAGTGCCCTTCTTGTTTTGCCTGTGAATGAGCAACTTGAGGGGGAATATTTGACATCAGTAGCTAGAAACAGGTCTTTGGCTAGCACCAAGTGTGCTCTTTCAGTGTTTAGGTAGTGTTGTTGTTGTTGAAATGTGTTCAAGTAGTTTTGTACAGAAGTTTGAAAGAAAAGTATTTTATGAAAAACATTTGGACGTACACAATTGGAACATGATAATTTTGTTCATTTTCCCTGGTAACATTTATTTTATTTTATTTTTTTTTTCATTTATGTCATTTTGGTACCACAGTATTGTTTGGCATCAGAATTTGTGTCAAGTGATTAGCCATGACTCAGTAAAATACAGGACATTCCATTTCCTCTCACAGGCACTACTATCATGAATGGCCTTCATGTGTGATCAAGAACGCAACAGTATGTTACCAACAATGTCTGCTGGTAAGAATCTCTAGTTTACCATTGTTGTATGAAAGGAAAAAAAAAACAAGACACCAAACAAACATTAGACAATAGATAAGAAAATTTGAGATGAAAGATAAAAAAAGGTAATGAGTAGTTTTGTTGAGCTTGGGTGGATGGAGTGGGGAAGTGGAGTGGCTTTTTTTTTTATATGTTACTATGCAAATAGAGTTCACTGGGGAAAAAAACCCAATGAGAGGGGTGGTGGCATGACAAGAACACTTATTCTTTGTTGAGGGAAGTACTCTCAGCCAAAATTTGATGAGAAACTGCAGGTACCAGAAGAACAATGCTTAAAGAGTGCCACAAGCTTGGGACTGAAAATAAAAGGTGAAATAATGATGATGAAGATAATGCCATAAAGGTCAGTTCTGGTCTGCAACTATGTGACAGGACTTCACTCTGTTATTTTTTTCATGATATATTCAGGCATGAACCAAGTCAGAGAGCACTATGTAACAGAGCTTCACTCTGTGCTTTCTTTCATGATATAGTCAAGTGTCACCCAAGGTAGAGAAATTCAAAGTCTTGAAGTGTTGATCAGGAAATGTAGTTAACTCTCTCGACGCATATCCCTTAACCAGAAAAACCCCATTGTGCGTTTCCAGTCTTTTCCATGTGAGCTAGTGGCTCACTCAGCAATTCTAGACAAGAGCCAGCAGAACTAAGACAGAATTCCACACACATTTGGCCCCAATTAAATTGAACCTGCAAGCTTCCAGAACCACATATTAGCCACTACACACAGTGATTGGTGCTGCTTGGATATTAAAATATAATCATATGATTTGTGCGTGTGTGTGTGTGTTGTATGTGTGTGTGTTTGTGAGAGAAAGAGGGGTCAATGTTCAGTTCAAATCAAGACATTTTTCATGTAAGTGTGAGCTTCCAAAAGATTAATGGTACATAAAAGAAAATTGTGTTCATTTAAAAAACAATGATGATGATGATGTATGTGTGTGTGTGTGTGTGTGTGTGTGAGTGTGTGTGTGTGTGTGTTTGATTTCTTGTTTACTTTCTGGATTTTTTTTTTTCTGTTTTTGTGCAAACCATTGTGAAAGTTCATGAAAATGTTTTGAAAAATGTAAATACTATGAATGTATGCGGGTTAGTCATAACAGTAATTTTGGCAGATCATATCTTGTTCCAACGTAGCTTCTTGAATTAAAGGGACATATTTATCATGATATTGTATTTCTTGAACAATTAATCTCTTTCATTTGCAAAAAGAAAATGACAGTTTCACATAAAACAAGGGGTCATTTTCTTTAATTATGTTTTAAGAGATTGCAACATTTGTAAACACTAAAACTTTCTGTTTGTGTATGTGCATGTTTTGAGCCTTTTTTTGTTTTTGTTTTTTGTTTTAGATTTTCATGCCACTGTTGCACTGACATGGCTATGAATGATTTCATCAGGTCTGGGATCTGTGCTGTTTGCTATCACGATTGACGGCCAGAACTGAACCGACCCCCATAACAGCAAGCTGCAAGTTGGCAGTGGGGGAAAAATCAGTGTTCCAGGCACTCAGGATGATGAACCACGAGCTGTCATTGCAGATGACTCTTCCTCAGTCGGTCAGTGCACATACCATGTTTAACTGATCTCAAATAATTTTGCTATAAAGAATGGACCCTAAATGGTCAAGATGGCTGAAACACAGTGGCAGTGGTTAGCAATAAAATACGAGGCAGCGGTGTACAGAAGGACTGATCTTGAACAGGTTTTCATTACTTAGTCACTTTTTGTTTTTATTTATTTATGAAACGGCAGACAGTTATACAGCAAAGCAAAGAGAGAAAAAGGTTGCTGACTGGCATGTATAGCAGAGCAGTTTGAAACTAGGTGTGGTGAACCTATAGTTTTATATCAATGCCACAGGGAGTCAGCTTCAGAGCTCATATTTTTGATGAGCCTTTTCTTTCTTTCTGCGTACGCAGCTGATACTCCTGCAGACACTGCCTGTGTAGACAGGCAGTGGAGTTTTTTTGTGTATGACTGTTTTTCATCCCGCCATTAAGGCAGCCATATTCCATCTTCGGGGAAGGTGCATGCTATGTGTAACGTGTCATGCATACCCACGGCCAAACTGGCCTTCTCTTCCAACAGAAAGTTGGTGATGGATTTTATATGTGTGTGCAAGATGTTGTGCATGCGTTCCACACATGGAACCTCAATTTATAGTCACATTCGAAGGACTGTATGGGGAATGGAATCCGAACCAATGTTAACTCTGAGGGAAAAATCCCCCAGTACCGAAATTCAAACTCACAACCCCAAGATCATGAGTCCGGCGCTCCACCATCTGAGCTATTCCGGCCCCCTGATGAGCCTAAATTTGAGAGGTAAAATGGTGATTCTGAGAGATAACTTTTAGGATGTGGTTAGAGTCTGTCCTTACTTTGTAGTTATACTAACAAGGCACAGGTATCTTGTTGCAGTCGACACAGCTGTGTTCTTTGACTTTTCTGTTGTAACACACGGTGTCTTTTCCTTGTTCTTCAGCTTCAGGTCTGCTCAACAATGTAAACCAGTACATCATAAAGCAGACGTGCCGCATGCCCTGGCTTTGCAGTAGAAAACTCTGTTACTTTGAACTGTACGCCAAGCGCCTGTCATGACATTCAAAGCTCCAGTATTTTGAAAGCCATCAAGCATAGAATTTTTCTTGCTTTGTTTTTGTGTTTGGTTTTTTTTCCAGTCTGTACACAGATTTTCAGATTTTCTGCATGGCATTAGGTCAATCAGGCAACAGTGCAGGGTAGTGTTTCCTGTTTAATGCCCATAAAATCATCCCCCATTTTCATAGGTCAGTATACCATATTCAAAATGGCATCTCAGACAGAGGATTGCAAAGAGAAGAAGAAAAGATTACACGCACAGAACTTGAGCAAAGTGATCATCTCTGTAAGCTCTAAGGGCAGTCATGCTGCATGCAGCTTCATGGATACGAAGAACCATCTTGACCATGCGAAAGCTTGATACTGAAAATCAACACTGAAAGCAACCTTTTCCATGAAGACGGCATCTGACAAAAAAGGCTGTCACCACAATCTGAACTTCTGTTAACGAAGTTCATGATCGAACATGATGATGACAGTCTGCCAGTTACACATGCACACACATATACACACATACACGCACAGGAGCGCACACACACACACACACACACACACACACACACACACACACACACACACACACACACCACACACACACATTTATACATAAACCATAGTATAGAACTACATTTTTTTTTTTCAATTACAGTTATACCAGTTCTTAGTTCAGATCTCAGATGGCTTCATTTATTTGAATAAAGTCAGTGTTTGAGAAGATCATAAATGATCTTAAAAAGTGCATCTGTAAGTTTTCTGAGATGACTTTTGTGCACTAATGGTTACAAAAACTCCAGCCTGATGTTTCCCCTGGACCTTGCTGGCCTTTTTCATTTTCAAAATGCGGCAGGTCTGATAATTTTATAGCTGCGCTGTTGATATTGCTGTCAAATGGTAACATGCCACATATTTTATTCTCCTCTTCTAAACGCAGTATTGGAATTCTGCTTTGGTATTGAGTGTAAGACACCCAGAGTCTGAGACAAAATGGGTGATTCAGCTAAGGCACTGTTTCTGGACACAAAACTAAGACATCACTTTTTCTTTTAACTCAGTTCATCAGTTCAACTTATGGGGACACTTCAGACTGGATCCAAGCTCTTCTTACATGCACAGTGTGTATCCTTGACTGGGTTCTGATTTGTTTTTCAGTGCAGAAGAAAGAAAAGAAGAAGAAGAAGAAAATGGCAAATGTGGTAAGCTTTGATGATGACGATAAGTCAGAGCCAAAGCCCTGCAGACATGCTGCCAACAACAGAGTAGGTGACAAGTCCTCTCATTCTGCATTGGGTCACAGTGATGGCAGCAACACTGCTGCCGCCTCTGGAAATGTGGCAGGTTAGTTACATTTTTGATGTTCAGATATCCATATGTTTCTTTTCGTTTTTTTTTTTTTTTTTTTCTCCACAAATAAGAGGCTCAATCGGAGCATTTCAAATACATGCTAAAAAATAGATATATTTTGATCTTTCATTAATCCATTACAGGCCATTGTGCAACTGTAAGTGATTTGTATATTGTGCATGTTTTGGGGGTTGACAATAATAGACCTTGGGTGGGACAAACAGTATATATAATCTTTACAGTAAGAGAGCGTCCTCAAATACATGTAAAGTATCTTGTCATTGAGAGTGTTGTTAGCAACAGTGACCATGTAAAGAATTATCTGCAGCTGCTTTATCTTACATTAAATGATGCTGTCCCCTTCTCGCTCTGCTACCACTGAGGCACTGGGTCCCTTAGGGACATAATCCAGCAGCTGTCGCACAGCATGACAAGATACTTTACATGTATTTGAGGACGCTCTCTTACTGTAAAGATTATATATACTGTTTGTCCCACCCAAGGTCTATTATTGTCAACCCCCAAAACATGCACAATATACAAATCACTTACAGTTGCACAATGGCCTGTAATGGATTAATGAAAGATCAAAATATATCTATTTTTAGCATGTATTTGAAATGCTCCGATTGAGCCTCTTATTTGTGTGGAAAAAAAAAAAAAAAAAAACGAAAAGAAACATATGGATATCTGAACATCAAAAATGTAACTAACCTGCCACATTTCCAGAGGCGGCAGCAGTGTTGCTGCCATCACTGTGACCCAATGCAGAATGAGAGGACTTGTCACCTACTCTGTTGTTGGCAGCATGTCTGCAGGGCTTTGGCTCTGACTTATCGTCATCATCAAAGCTTACCACACATTTGCCATTTTCTTCTTCTTCTCTTTTCTTTCTTCTGCACTGAAAACAAATCAGAACCCAGTCAAGGATACACACTGTGCATGTAAGAAGAGCTTGGATCCAGTCTGAAGTCCCCATAAGTTGAACTG
This sequence comes from Conus betulinus, assembly GCA_016801955.1. NCBI lineage: Eukaryota > Metazoa > Mollusca > Gastropoda > Neogastropoda > Conidae > Conus > Conus betulinus. Next base: position 210,994 of record JADBJO010003932.1, on the reverse strand, counting down.
ATGAACTGAGTTAAAAGAAAAAGTGATGTCTTAGTTTTGTGTCCAGAAACAGTGCCTTAGCTGAATCACCCATTTTGTCTCAGACTCTGGGTGTCTTACACTCAATACCAAAGCAGAATTCCAATACTGCGTTTAGAAGAGGAGAATAAATATGTGGCATGTTACCATTTGACAGCAATATCAACAGCGCAGCTATAAAATTATCAGACCTGCCGCATTTTGAAAATGAAAAAGGCCAGCAAGGTCCAGGGGAAACATCAGGCTGGAGTTTTTGTAACCATTAGTGCACAAAAGTCATCTCAGAAAACTTACAGATGCACTTTTTAAGATCATTTATGATCTTCTCAAACACTGACTTTATTCAAATAAATGAAGCCATCTGAGATCTGAACTAAGAACTGGTATAACTGTAATTGAAAAAAAAAAATGTAGTTCTATACTATGGTTTATGTATAAATGTGTGTGTGTGTGTGTGTGTGTGTGTGTGTGTGTGTGTGTGTGTGTGTGTGTGTGTGTGTGTGTGTGTGTGCGCGCCTGTGCGTGTATGTGTGTATATGTGTGTGCATGTGTAACTGGCAGACTGTCATCATCATGTTCGATCATGAACTTCGTTAACAGAAGTTCAGATTGTGTGACAGCCTTTTTGTCAGATGCCGTCTTCATGGAAAAGTTTGCTTTCAGTGTTGATTTTCAGTATCAAGCTTTCGCATGGTCAAGATGGTTCTTCGTATCCATGAAGCTGCATGCAGCATGACTGCCCTTAGAGCTTACAGAGATGATCACTTTGCTCAAGTTCTGTGCGTGTAATCTTTTCTTCTTCTCTTTGCAATCCTCTGTCTGAGATGCCATTTTGAATATGGTATACTGACCTATGAAAATGTGGGGATGATTTTATGGGCATTAACAGGAAACACTACCCTGCACTGTTGCCTGATTGACCTAATGCCATGCAGAAAATCTGAAAATCTGTACAGACTGGAAAAAAAACCCAACACAAAAACAAAGCAAGAAAATTTCTATGCTTGATGGCTTTCAAAATACTGGAGCTTTGAATGTCATGACAGGCGCTTGGCGTACAGTTCAAAGTAACAGAGTTTCTACTGCAAAGCCAGGGCATGCGGCACGTCTGCTTTATGATGTACTGTTTACATTGTTGAGCAGACCTGAAGCTGAAGAACAAGGAAAAGACACCGTGTGTTACAACAGAAAAGTCAAAGAACACAGCTGTGTCGACTGCAACAAGATACCTGTGCCTTGTTAGTATAACTACAAAGTAAGGACAGACTCTAACCACATCCTAAAAGTTATCTCTCAGAATCACCATTTTACCTCTCAAATTTAGGCTCATCAGGGGGCGGAATAGCTCAGATGGTGGAGCGCCGGACTCATGATCTTGGGGTTGTGAGTTTGAATTTCGGTACTGGGGGATTTTTCCCTCAGAGTTAACATTGGTTCGGATTCCATCCCCATACAGTCCTTCGAATGTGACTATAAATTGAGGTTCCATGTGTGAACGCATGCACAACATCTTGCACACACATAAAATCCCATCACCAACTTTCTGTTGGAAGAGAAGGCCAGTTTGGCCGTTGGTATGCATGACACGTTACACATAGCATGCACCTCCCCGAAGATGGAATATGGCTGCCTTAATGGCGGGATGAAAAACAGTCATACACAAAAAACTCCACTGCCTGTCTACACAGGCAGTGTCTGCAGGAGTATCAGCCTGCGTACGCAGAAAAAGAAAGAAAAGGCTCATCAAAAATATGAGCTCTGAAGCTGACTCCCTGTGGCATTGATATAAACTATAGGTTCACCACACCTAGTTTCAAACTGCTCTGCTATACATGCCAGTCAGCAACCTTTTTCTCTCTCTTTGCTTTGCTGTATAACTGTCTGCCGTTTCATAAATAAATAAAAACAAAAAAGTGACTAAGTAATGAAAACCTGTTCAAGATCAGTCCTTCTGTACACCGCTGCCTCGTATTTTATTGCTAACCACTGCCACTGTGTTTCAGCCATCTTGACCATTTAGGGTCCATTCTTTATAGCAAAATTATTTGAGATCAGTTAAACATGGTATGTGCACTGACCGACTGAGGAAGAGTCATCTGCAATGACAGCTCGTGGTTCATCATCCTGAGTGCCTGGAACACTGATTTTTCCCCCACTGCCAACTTGCAGCTTGCTGTTATGGGGTCGGTTCAGTTCTGGCCGGTCAATCGTGATAGCAAACAGCACAGATCCCAGACCTGATGAAATCATTCATAGCCATGTCAGTGCAACAGTGGCATGAAAATCTAAAACAAAAAAAAAACAAAAAAAAAAGGCTCAAAACATGCACATACACAAACAGAAAGTTTTAGTGTTTACAAATGTTGCAATCTCTTAAAACATAATTAAAGAAAATGACCCCTTGTTTTATGTGAACTGTCATTTTCCTTTTTGCAAATGAAAGAGATTAATTGTTCAAGAAATACAATATCATGATAAATATGTCCCTTTAATTCAAGAAGCTACGTTGGAACAAGATATGATCTGCCAAAAATTACTGTTATGACTAACCCGCATACATTCATAGTATTTACATTTTTCAAAACATTTTCATGAACTTTCACAATGGTTTGCACAAAAAACAGAAAAAAAAAAATCCAGAAAGTAAACAAGAAATCAAACACACACACACACACACACTCACACACACACACACACACACACACACACATCATCATCATCATCATTTTTTAAATGAACACAATTTTCTTTTATGTACCATTAATCTTTTGGAAGCTCACACTTTACATGAAAAGGTCTTGATTTGAACTGAACATTGACCCCTCTTTTCTCTCACAAACACACACACATACAACACACACACACACACGCACAATCATATGATTATATTTTAATATCCAAGCAGCACCAATCACTGTGTGTAGTGGCTAATATTGTGGTTCTGGAAGCTTGCAGGTTCAATTTAATTGGGGCCAATGTGTGTGGAATTCTGTCTAGTTCTGGCTGGCTCTTGTCTAGAATTGCTGAGTGAGCCACTAGCTCACATGGAAAGACTGGAAACGCACAATGGGGTTTCTTCTGGTTAAGGGATATGCGTCGAGAGTTAACTACATTTCCTGATCAACACTTCAAGACTTTGAATTTCTCTACCTTGGGTGACACTTGACTATATCATGAAGAAGAAAGCACAGAGTGAAGCTCTGTTACATAGTGCTCTCTGACTTGGTTCATGCCTGAATATATCATGAAAAAAATAACAGAGTGAAGTCCTGTCACATAGTTGCAGACCAGAACTGACCTTTATGGCATTATCTTCATCATCATTATTTCACCTTTTATTTTCAGTCCCAAGCTTGTGGCACTCTTTAAGCATTGTTCTTCTGGTACCTGCAGTTTCTCATCAAATTTTGGCTGAGAGTACTTCCCTCAACAAAGAATAAGTGTTCTTGTCATGCCACCACCCCTCTCATTGGGTTTTTTCCCCAGTGAACTCTATTTGCATAGTAACATATAAAAAAAAAAGCCACTCCACTTCCCCACTCCATCCACCCAAGCTCAACAAACTACTCATTACCTTTTTTTATCTTTCATCTCAAATTTTCTTATCTATTGTCTAATGTTTGTTTGTGTCTTGTTTTTTTTTTTTCCTTTCATACAACAATGGTAAACTAGAGATTCTTACCAGCAGACATTGTTGGTAACATACTGTTGCGTTCTTGATCACACATGAAGGCCCATTCATGATAGTAGTGCCTGTGAGAGGAAATGGAATGTCCTGTATTTACTGAGTCATGGCTAATCACTTGACACAAATTCTGATGCCAAACAATACTGTGGTACCAAAATGACATAAATGAAAAAAAAAAAAAAATAAAATAAATGTTACCCAGGGAAAATGAACAAAAATTATCATGTTCCAATTGTGTACGTCCAAATGTTTTTCATAAAATACTTTTCTTTCAAACTTCTCTGTACAAAACTACTTGAACACATTTCAACAACAACAACACTACCTAACACTGAAAGAGCACACTTGGTGCTAGCCAAAGACCTGTTTCTAGCTACTGATGTCAAATATCCCCCTCAAGTTGCTCATTCACAGGCAAAACAAGAAGGGCACTAGAGGCAGCACAGACCTCTGCCTAAGCTGAACTGCACCAAGCTTTAGTTCCTCCTTGGTCCACATTCCATCTTTCCACCAAGTTTCACCAGAATCAGTTATACAACTTTTGCATATTCTTGCTGACAGACAGACAAGCAGACCACCAGATGAAAATACTGATTCCTGGGCAGAGGTCACCAGACAGGCACTCTGAAAGTGCACACCTCTGCCAAGATAAAACAGATCCCAGATCAGGCTATTGATCTGGATCCTCATCAAACTTTAACGGGGTCATCCATGGGTCACATTATCATTTTCCTCCAACTTTCGATCAGTTTGTCGTACAATTTTTGCATAAACTTTTTGATAGCCGGACACACAAGTAAACAAACCAAAGGCACAAATAAAAATCATCTCCTTGGCAGAGGTATTAAAGATGAAGAGATATGAAAGCAGGTGCCGAGGGACAAGGTTTCTGGCTTGCTCCCTTGAACCTTTCACTGACATGCTCCCACTGATAGTACTGTTAGCCTTCTATGGCTGAACTGTGTGCCTTACACAGATGGTTCACACAAAACACTTCTACCTTCCAAGCTCTAATGTCATATAGAGACAAACATCTTGACAGTAAACACCATTATGAAAATAGTTCATGCACAACAAATTCTACTTCAAACCAAGCATTTCTTTTCATCAGAAGTATATGTCAGAACTATGATCACTCATATGATGGATTCAAAGTAAAAATCAAACATTATGTTATTCTGTCATAAGGCAGAGTTATATTGTGCATGAACACTATTTTTGCTATTACTGTGCATGCACATGCACTTTGTTTACCCATGAAAGAATGACGTTTTCAGTGTATAATCAAACAACAGTGTGCTGTAACTTTACAATCAGGTAAATGGGTTAAAAAGCAACAAATGATAGATAAGATGCTTGCCTGATAAGGTCTTCCTTCTCAATCAGCATGTGCATGTATCTCTCCAGTGAGTGTTCATTCAGGCATGCTCGCAGCCAGGCTCGCCCTCGCCCTGTGTCTGTGCTGATCTGCTTGAGGGCCATGAATCGCTGGATTTCATGCTTGGTCAGGTGCTCTTTTACATAATGCCAGAATGCTGACCACAAAATTGTGACACACTTTAATCACACATCCCACAATTTTCTTGAGTATATGTAAAGCATAATGTGAATAATTGTCTCAGGTCAAATTAAATCTATAATTTGCACAGTGTTGACTTCTTGCTAACATACTGCTCCTTGTTCACATAAGGCACTTTCCTTTGTCCCATGCTGACTGAAATTGTCACATTATGCATTAGTAACTTGTTGGATATGAACACAAAAGATAATGACCACTGGTATTGCGGGAAGAAGGTCATGAAGGAATATTAAGTGTAACAAGTGGTAGAAATAGAAGAAGGAAAAAGAGGAATCATCATCATCACTGTTCCATGACTGTGGTTAATGAGGATGCAATGATAATGGTTTACTAATCAAGGATCTCATAGTGTCCAGTCTCAGTCACTGTGATAGGTCTCTGCATCCTCTTCCTCCTCACTGCTCTGAATAAAACACGAGTCAAATCCTGTGGCCCTTCATGCCTTGCTGTCAAGATAACCTCATTTTCAATCCCCTCTTTACATCTATGCTCTTGGTAAATTTGTGTCAAAGTCGCCAGCATCAACAAGGTCAATGGACTGTCACTGGACTGTCATACAGTCTGGTGGGGATGGTTACTAGCGCTGCCTCTGCAGCTAAGACTGGCACATTGAGTACTGCAAATGTTGGATCAGAACAGACGCCACTGAACGCTGTCAAAGTGACTTGGCCGCAGCACAGTGTCTGCACCGGTGGCTACCTCATTCTGACTTGGTACTGACAGCTCCTGCTGGCATGACTGCTGGGGTGGGGACAAACCAAGGGGTGGTTGTGAATGGGGACCAGAACGAGGCATATGGGAGTGATGCTACTGAAGTGGAACAGAAGATGAGACAGAAACAAAAAAATGAAAAATAAAAAAAAGGAAAGGAAAATGGGTTGGCGGAACATGAGACGGCAAACAAAAAACAAAAAAATAAAGAGAGGGAGGAGAGAAGAGAGTGAGAGTGACAGAGACATATGGAAAGAGAGAGAGAGAGAGAGAGAGAGAGAGAGTCAGAGAGAGAGAGACAGACAGACAGACAGACAGACAGTCAGAGAATGGAAATACAATTTTTTGTCTGTGAATCTAGGATCCCCAGGACTTTTCTATTTGTTTTTCTGGGGTGTTTGGTTTATTGGTTTTTCTTTTTCTATCCTTCTTTTTTTTTTTAGTTTTCTTAATTTTGGAACCCTTTTGTTAAACTTTACATCATATACTAGAACTAAGTATTTGTCTTTTCCTTTTTGTTTGTTTATATTATCCAAGTAGTGTATGCTGAGTGAATAATGGATTTTTCTTTGTGTTTTTATCCTCTGTCCCATCTAAGTAGTGGATTTTTCTTTGTGTTTCATCTTCTGTCCCATCTAAGTAGTACTCCCAAGCTACCTATTCCACTCATTCCATACTTACCTAAACCAAATACATCCATTCACAGTTACCATATCCGCAGTCCATAGGAACAAGGCACTGTCAGATTGTCATTGAGCAAACCACCTCAAACTGCACTGCGCTGCTGCCAAGTCACTTAAAGCAATATTTAAAGGCACCTATTCTGTTTCAATCCACACAGAACATCAATTGCCATTCTGGATGACAATAGTTTCTTAGTAGAGAGCCAGCAGAGTAAGGAGGTGCCATCCTTTTCATCTAACAGTCTCCATGAGCTTTCAGTCACCATTGAGTCTGACCTGAACTCACCACAGGCATAGACTGGAACGGAAATCTACATCGAAGTTACAGCAAAGCATGGCATGGTGGGCAACAGAATTTGAGACTTTCTTCTTCATGATGGTTGATTCATAAAGATGAAGATGATGACAATGATGCTATTAAAGTTCCATTCTTCTATGTCCCAGCTTCAACCAGGCCCAACAGATCAGACACTAACCTCAGCATCTCAATGCCTGGTTAATCATGGAGACTTAATAGTATTGCTGTCTTTTGAATTCTTGTGTGTGTGTGTGTGTGTGTGTGTGTGTGTGTGTGTGTGTGTGTGTGTGTGTATGTGTGTGTGTGTTTGTGGTGTGGTGTGTGTGTGTGAGAGAGAGAGAGCGAGAGAGAGAGAGAGAGAGAGAGAGAGAGACACACACACAGAGACAGAGAGAGAGAGAGAGAGAGAAAGAGAGAGAGAGAGAGAATCTGGCTCACGCTCTTTTGAAAAGGGAAGCAATCCAAAGAAAAATTTTTGATTGACATCAACAACAATCCACCTACCCGGTTCTGTATCCTGCTGTCTCCCATCTGAGAAGAACTCTGTCATTTTCCCCAATCCAGCCTTCTCAGTTACATGTCTGCAATAAATCAAACATAACCACAGCGTACATCATGACCACAGTGTCAATGCTATTGAACATGCTCTTAACTTCAAACAATGTCTTTGGGGTAAAAAAAAAAAAAAAGGAATCTTCATTGTGTCTAAAAATGTTCACAAATTTAAGCAATGAGTGTTCTGTCTGATGCAGAGAATGTTACAATCTCCTAGTCATATCAATTTTTTGGTGAACTGGACAAAAAAACTGACATACAAACATTTCATTACAAACTAAGAAGTGTGTAATATATCTTCATTCTTTGCCTTAATAAATGACCAAGCTTAGTGACATTTAAGTGCCAGCACACACACATATGCTTACACATGTGCACACACACACACACACACACACACACACACACACACACACACACACACACACACATACACATATGCATGCACACATACACACACACATAAGCACACACTCAGATGAGAACAGATTTTGTGTATGTTTTTATGTATTAATGCACATTCTACTTCCTGGAAAACTCTGTCCAGTTCTGTATACTTTTTTCATTTTAAAGAAATTGTACATTCCGTAAAATACTGTTCAAGTTAATATTACAATCTTAAAATATGAATACAGCTTTCAGATTTACTTGACAGTTTTCTTCAGTACTTTGATGTTAATCTTAAGAAGGATCACATCAACAACAGTGCTGCTTCAACAAATTACAGACTTTTTTTTTTTTTAAAGAATCACATTTTTTTCCTATTTTTGGTTTTTCTGGACAGCTTACAACTTGTCATTTGGACACAAATATTTTTGGCAATTTGTTCCATGGCAAACTATGCTGTTTGATTCATGAAATTTTTGTTTACATAAAAACACAACCAAACCCAACATATCCCCAAGACATACCTCAGGGCCGACAGAGCTTTGTTGTTTTTCCTCATTCCATGTTGTAATACTGCTTCCCAGGTGGCACACAGGCAAGATACCCTGATAAGCAAACAGGCTTGGCATCATACAAGGAATGACCCAGAAATGTTGCAAATTATGCTGTCTTTTCCTACCCATTCACTGCACAGACTAAAAGATACTTCAGACAAAAATGTAGCTCTTCATGTAATTCATGAGCACAAAATGGGGAATGTCACATTCAGCTATTTGGTATGATAAGCATGAAAATGCTGTACAATGACCTGTGATTTACAAAATAAAATACAAATTGATCTTGGTATTAGCAGTATTTTTGCAAGATACAGAGCAAAAGAAATATAGGGTTAAGTGATGGTCAAGACCAAGAACAATCTAAATGAATGTGTCTTTGGTCATGGAATAAAAAGTTGGTTTCCTTCAGATGCATGAGCATTCCAAAAGATGGAATCAGATGCAGAAGGGAAAGTTAGTGAAAGCTTGTAGTGCTGTGACCTGGTTTTCCTAGCTGAAAGACACTTTTATGCATTTTGTTCTGCTTCAAAGGCTACTCCTTGGTTGATGTTTCACCTGGAAAAATTATCCCACATTGCAGAATACTGAAAACTGCACAAACTTAAGAGACCTATCTTTGAGTAGCTACAGTCCTGACTTGTAAGAATGTTATCACTGGCATTCCCTCTTCTGATGCAGAATCTATTTGGGAGGAAATTTCAAGCGATCAAGTATTTGGAAACAGCTGTGAAATCACATCTTGACACCATACCAGAATCAGGAGACCGTGTATGTGAAGATAGATGGTTTGTGAAGGCAGGCAGACAACTGGACAAATACATTTACCCTACATAGCAACTGACAGAACTTTTGGATCATCCCCCAAATTGTTTATTACTTTTATGATCAAAATAAACTTTAGAACCTAAAAGGAACCTATCCATTTCTTTATTCTTATTTTTACAAATTGTGACAAGCATAATAACATAAATAACGTAACTCACCTGCTATCTGAATCTGTGGCAAGCTCTGAACGGCCACCAAAGCGAACCTGACACTGCAATTAGGCACATTTACAGTGTTACTATA
>JADBJO010003932.1:190000-200656 GCA_016801955.1 Conus betulinus | reverse complement strand
GTACTTTGTGGAACAACAGTGCGGGCACTTTTTAAAAATTGTTATTTCGAAAACAAAAATTGCTTTGGGACCAGACTGGATAGGAAATGAAAGTAATGGTTCAACATGGAGCAGATGTTGATGAAGGGCCACAATCTAAGGTGGTTCTGCTCTTTTTATTTAGCTCATGGCACAACGAGCTTTGAATGGAAGCCAGCCCAGGGTAAAAGAAAACCCCACAAATATATCTGATGGGTCTTGTATCCATGTCCTTACTAGCCCACAGACCATGACGTCAGCCACTGCATAACCTTTTATCACATCTGAGTGATTTAAAGCATATGTTTATGTGTACCAATCTATAACTGCATGCAAGTATGTATGTGTGATACTTTGAAATTTGCCTTGATGAAAACCATTTTAGTTCTAATTTCTAGACCACCATTAATACTCACACTTATGAAACTTCTTGGATTTGTGTAAAGAAGTTTTACAGTGTTTGGGGACACTTGTTCCAATTAAAGTTGTGAACTTTGAAGTCATGTATTGGCAGATAAGATGAAATAATTTTGATCAGTCTTCAAAAACTATGTTCTCGTGTGAGACATGGTGCTAAATGCTCAAATTGATTATGAAAAAGAACAATAATCATCAACATGGGATGGAACCTGATTATGGCAACATTTGCAAGCTATTTTGATCATTTTGATTTTTCATAGTCAACTGCATTCATGATGATATCACAATCTCACACAGAAACAGATTTTGAATATAACATATCACTTTTATTTCATCTCATTCTGTAATAATACTGATGCTACAAAAATTCAAAGTTACAGCTTTGACTATCACAGATGTCCTTATTATATCATCAACTGCCCATAATGTAACTTACAGTTACTACTGCTAGTCCTGTTAGTCACCTGTGGCCATCAGCGCTTTCCAAAACAAAAGAAACTAGAAATGCTGTTTGGTTATTCTATATTCACATTTAAAAACAGTAAGAACACTGCTGAGCTAAATATAAACTTTTTAATCAGGAGTGATGAAAAGCATTTTTTCTTAAAGTCTGACAACCAAACTAACTGACAAAAGACAGATTGTAGCCAGTCAATGTCTGATTTATTGATTTATGCAGTGCAGTGCGGTGGAGCATCATATCACACACAAACAATGAGGGCTTGGAAGTTTTACCACTGTAACAGAACAAGGAAACAGTTTGCTATTTGCAGTGCAAAAACAAGATAAACTGTCCAAAAATGCCATGAACAAATGTCACCAAGACTTAATGAGAGAGTTTTGCTTTTTCATATTGCATATCTCCTTTCTTCTACTCCATATGGTCAAGTCTCTGCTGCTGGTGGTCAGCCAATATTCTATAACTTCTTTTTTTTTCAGCAGAAAAACTATGCAAGGCGATTTCCCTTGCCTGCTTAAAATCTTGAAACAAGGTACACAATGCTAGATGCAGATAACGAACACATGCAGAATGCCCTCATTTTCTGTGGTGCTATGCCGTATCTAAGTGTGAAGTGCAAGCAGGACTCTCTTTGTTTGGTAGAGAATAAGCTGAATGAAGCAACATTATAGCACCCAGATGGTGTGAAAAATCCACTGCTATCTGGGCTAATTCTGCATGGAAGACATTGCTGGTCAAACTGAATTTGTGAGTGAGCGCTTTAGCTCAGGGCTAGCACTTTCGTCACTTCTGTAAGGTTCTGATAATTTTTCACAAGGAACAGGCAGTGATCAGTAATAGTAATACATGCATGTGATACAACATGTCTTTATACTTCACCTGTTTAACAGCATCAAGAAGTCTGGTTAGAAGCCCTTGCCTTTCATGCTGCCTTGAACTTCCCTCTGTAAAACATGTCAGAATTATTTATGTGTTCACTTTCTATCTCCCTCTGTCTGAGTCTCTAAACCTCTTTCTACCCTCCTCTGTCTCTTTCTCAACCATTGTTTGTACACGCAGTTTATGTGTAGTATAAACCATCATTGGGTACCCAGATTTAAAAACGTAGTTTGGTTCTTTTAGTATCATGTATTTCTTTGTATTTGCATCAAAGCACTGTAATTTCTTTTTAAAGTTTGCAAATATGCCACAGATTTTAAAAAATTTATTTATGTTGGGTTAGACTTAGGTATTTAACATGGTTAGACTAAGATCTTGTAACATCCTCGCCTTACCCATGTCAATGTGAGTCACCCAGATGTCACCCACTATAGGGCACCTTGCTTTTAAGTTACCTGCCATTCACCTGGTGATGTCACTCCTACAGTGGCTCAAAATAGTAAGAAACATGGTCAAATGAGCCTGTGGGAAACACCTGCCTTTGTATTGGTAAAGAAATCAACTACTGATGATGTTAAGATGGCAACTTAGTTGGAAGTCTGTGATTATAGTGTACAGTCAAAAGACTCCTTTCCCCACCCCCACCGCAAAAATCTGGAATACCCCTCTCCTGTCCCATACCACACTCTACCGCCTCTCTTTCCCATGAGAAATCTGGAAGATCCCATTCCCCTTCCCCTTCACCCCCCCCCCCCCCCCCCTCCCACCTCACTCCCCTTCCAACCACTTTTTCAAAAATCTAGTGATGTGCTGACCCACTGAAATTAGAAAATGACACTCAATAATTCTTGTTAAAGGGTCTTCTTTCTTCTTCTATCTGTACAGTGACCACAATCTATCATAATACTGAATATTCAAAGTGCTAAAAAGAAAAAAAAAGTCATGTGACCCTCAGAATGCTTTTATCCAGTATCCACTGGGAACATCGTTAGCGATGCGCGTTACTGTATCATGTATAGCTTATAGACCAGATGACTGTGGTTCACATAGTCTTGTTGAGATGCCTTTCTTTTCTTTCACTTAAAACTGAAAATCATAACATCAACAGCAACAACAACAAAAAAACATTGTTTTATACATATCTGTCACAGTGAAAACTATCATCAGTCTTAATAATGTGGCCCGCATTCAACAATCAGCGAAGTGCGCACAAAATCGAGTTTTGTGCGATTAGTGATCTCCCGAATGCACAGGTAAATCGGTCGATTGTACCGGAAGATCGACTGATTCATTTTTTTTTTCGGACTGGTAGCTTGCTACGAAACACTTAATCAGTCTGGGACATCTATACTTTAAAGTTGCCAGGGACAATAACAAGTTATAATCCAAGTTTAAAGATCGTCCACTTCAACATTCATTGGAATTAAAAAATGAATGCGCACCCTTACCGTCCATCTTCGCTACGGCAGCATCAGCCAGTTTGTTGGCGATGAAAAAAAGCAAGCACAGCATTAACAAGATCTTCTACTGTCCAAACAAATACCAATCTCTCAACATATTTTCAGTCTGAGAAATGAAAGTGAAGGAAACCCTCCTTTCTTTATCCTCGTCACATGACATCTACTTCCTTTTGAGCAAAACGATGTTGTGAATGCTCCCCCTTGATTGAAAATGTGGCCGATGCAGTAGGCGGGTAGGCTAAGCCCTATCACTCTCAGTCTCACCCACTCTGTTCAGCGTTTACCTGGAGAGAATTATGACTGACGCACAAGAGGGACATAAAAGGCTCAATAAGCATTGTAGGCAGGATAGTAATAAACCTATGTTTTGCTGATAACATGGACGGTCTAGCAGAAACTGATTGTGATGCCAACCAACCACAGCCCTTGACAACATGTTCTGCTGCATTCAGCATGGAGATCTGCGCCGAACAGACAAAACTTATTATATATGATGAATAACACTGACGGCATCAGCGTTAACATCGCTATCAATGCGAAAAAAACAAACAAACAAAACAAAACAAAACTAGAGACAGTTCAGAACTTAACGTATCCCGCGGCAATTGTTTCTGATGAAGGTTCAAAATCTGAAGCGCTCTCTAGAGTTGCGCAAACGACAGCAGCGCTAGCCACGCTAAAAACCTATCTGGAAAGAAAAACATCACAAGCAGTTCCAAGATCAGACTGATGAGCTCCTTGCTCATTGCTATATTTCTCTATGCCTCTGAGACATGGACTCTTTAACAGCTGAATTTGCGAAGATTCAGGCATTAGAGATAAGATGTTTCGCAAGATCCTTGGCATCTCGTACAAAGACTACATTACCAACTTGGAGGTCCAGAACAGAGTAAGGCAAGCCACTGGACCATACGAAGACCCGTTATCCACAGTTTAAAAAAAAAAAAAAAAAAATGAGATAGTATGATTTTGTAAACAAGATCAGCAGGACTTGCCAAAACTATTTTATAAGGAACAGTGCGAGCAGGCAGGAGAAGAAGACTGAGAAAGGGATGGGAAGACAACATCATACATGGATTGGCCTCACTCAGCAACTGCCTTAGAGCATCCGAGAACCGGGGGGTGATATGTGACACTACGCAGTCCGTACTAAAAGTGCCCGGGGACAGAATTATTTGTTCTTACATGTAAAATCACGCATGTTAGGAACTTCATAGTGTGAAAAATATGAGCGAAGCGCTGGTTACCTACTCCATTTTAGATGAATCTTCTACTTGATCACTACACTGACAGAACCAAAAGATCCAGTAGCGGGTAACCGGGTCAGTGGCCGTGGTGAGACTCGAAGCAACTCTGTGTCCCAGCTGCTAGCATGAACGATCTCCAGCCCAAGATATCTCCACATCCATAAGCGGCCGAGAAGAGGACAATGTAGGGGGGGGGGGGTGGGGGTGGGGGTCCTCCGTTTCTAAAAAACCCCCTTCTCCCTCGGCTGTAAGGCTGTAAAAATTAGCGTCTTCTGGCACGTTGCCGTCATCCCCCCCCCCCCCCCCCCCCCATTCACGCCTGCCGTTCCCCATTGGCCGAGGTGGGGGTAGGGGGTGGGGGTGGGTGGGTGGGAGGGGAGGGGGGGGGGGGTGTGTGTGTGTGTGTTGAGGACGGACCTTTAACCCCCAAGCTCCCTTTTGAACTCTCGTATATCTGATCCGGCCCTGTCTATCACACACGCACACTCGCTCATACAAACACAGACTTCTCAAGGCACTGTGTGTGTGTGTGTGTGTGTGTGTGTGTGTGTGCTCGGGCTGGGAAGGTGATGGATGGTCATGCATGCACGGTGCTAATGAATACATTATCGTACGTTTATACTTGTGTGTGTGTGTGCGTGCGTGCGCGCGCGCGCGCGTGTGTGTGTGCACAAGTATGCTATGCGTGGGTGTGTGTGAGTGTTCGCGCACGCGGGCGTGTGTGTGTGTGTGTGTGTGTGTGTGTGTGTGTGTGTGTGTGTTCAGGAAAAAAAAAATGTAGTGGAGTTGGAAGTCGTTTGTAGATTAAACAAGATATCTGATAATAATGTCACAACATAAAAGTTTTCTTTCAAAACACACACACACACACACACACACACACACACACACACACACACACACACACACACACACATGCGCGCGCGCGCGCGCGCGCACTTGCTTGCTTGCCTCGCACACACACACACACACATGCATGTGCATTTACATACAGACGGGGTAAGAAGCGTAAAATAAGGGAACAGAACTGTTGTTATTGTGGATGTTAAGTTTAGTGGCTGCACTCATGTGGTAGGCTTGTTTTGTGTAACAATGCTCTTTCTCTGTTGGTAAATATTTAATGTTGGAGAGCGAGTGTCATCGACTGTTAAAATGTTATTTGTGTGCCTGTTTTGTGTATGTTTGATTGTGCTGGCAGAACCGTGTTTTGAGGCTCTTCTTTGCTTTTCCGACATATTTTGCGCCTGTGCACTTGTCACAGAACAGAAAGGACACAATGTTGCTTGTCTCGCATACCATATGAACACTTCTGTTCTCTGGATTACTTGAATAAAGAAGATTCCAGAAGGAGGACCTAACGCATCGCACACGTGTCATTTCTCACATTTGTTTAGATTCAGGTGAATCCCAGCTGCTAGCATGAACGATCTAGCATGAAAGTGGGCATGAGCATGGTTCTCAGCGAGCGGCAGTTCCTTTCTGCAGGACTGGTGTCATTCAAACCCAATGGTCATACACCAGCCAAAACCAAATCTATGATTATAGCTACCCGCCAAAACACACCAGTTGACTCCTCTTTGCCTAAAACTTCAGTTGAATGGCACTTCTATCGAGCAGGAACAGTAATGTGCTTAAACTTTTCTTCAACGCACACACATAATGTCACGTATCAATTACGCTTCAACAGTGTGGGGACGGGAGTAGTGACGTCCACACAAAAAAGGCTGAATTCTCTCCATAGACGTGCAGCAAAGCTACTCCATCCAGCTGTATCTCTAACAACAGACGAAAAAACACTAAAAGCGCTGAAATACTTCCTCTGAGTAAGCAATTGGAATTCAACAAGGCATCATTTATGTTTACAATCTTGACAGATACTATGCCATGTTATATCAATGCCCTTTTTACAAGATCGAACAGCTTTTCTGGCTGGACGAAATTCCTTCTTCCCTACCCACGCATTGATCTATACAAAACAAGCCTAGCTTACTCTGGACCATATGTCTGGAACTCACTTCCACCGAATCTACAAAATACGAATACTTTAAAACTTTCAAGAAACATTTGCATAAATTGTATGTCTCAGTAATTCAATTATTCGATTAAAATGATTAGCGCCCATTCGCAAAGTCTTATGTGAACCATACTTTAATTACATCATCTAAACATAAAACCTACTCCGTTAAAATCAGGTTTTGGCCTAAGATCTTCATCCTTGCGTATTAAAGATCAATCTCTCTCTCTCTCTCTCTCTCTCTCTCTCTCTCTCTCTCTCTCTCTCTCGTTCCTCCATGATCCACTGATGACACCCAACCCCCAATTCTTTCGGCTTGCTTTGATGCAGCTCGAGAACTTGAGTGGAGGTGGAAGGACCACCAGTCATAGCTGGTAATTAGCCTATAGCCAAACTAGTATGGCCGCCATTGATGTCTCCTCTCAGAGGATCCAAATGAATACCGCCGCACCTTCCTACCCGCACAAGTCTAGACTGGGACTCCCGGAGAAAGCTGTCCGTGCATCTGTGAAGCAATTCATTTCACCCTCAACAAACATTTCCACTAATAACCAGACAGGTTCTTTTCCACTGATAAATAAAGTCAATGAAGGCTGGTAGTGTGCCACCGAGTGGCCAGAAGTAGGCCTAGTGGGATTCCCGGAGGCCGCTAGGTAGCTTGGGAGGCCTAGCTGGAGGCATGAAAACATCGCCGCGACACGCCTCTTTTTCTTCTTTTTTTTCTTTCCTCAATTTTTTTCACTTTTTTTTTTAAAAGATGTGTTTTTCCTCTTCCTTAGTATTACGCCACTAAAGCGGAACCTAACTTGAGACGAAGTAGGCTATAGACTCACAACGTATCTCCGGATAGAGCAAGTGCAAGTGCTTCTGGATGAGACGCTTCAGGACTCTGAACTCATGTACCAGATTGTAGTCTCCAGATCTCAGCGCTTGTGGACATCATGATCTCTTTTGCTGATGTACTTCTCGACCCGCTTTCAATTCAGATTTCAGGGTACCCCTCCCCTCTGCCTTAAACCCCAGTTCGGTACAGCCAAATTGCAGACAAATCTTCAGATAAGGTGGGAAATGTTCTTTATGCATTCAAATCAATTCTTTAACATAGAACAATCAAGTTATCCTCCATCATCAAACATAAAAGAAAACTGGAAAATTACCCCGTCGTAGATGTAGGAAATAAGCATAATGGGACATAATTACGCTGCCAGTAGTAATCACGGTGACTATTTTCATACTACATTCCCTTGATCAAGCATGCACGAACACGTTTGCCTGTGTGATAATCTTAATCGTGTGTCAACAAACGTACGTGAAGTGTGTCAGACAAAAGCTGGGGTCTTGTGCGTATCTTGCATGACCCGGACTGCAAATGACGGGATCGGGATTTTGATCATGTCAATAAAAGGAGAGTACAAATCTAAAAGTGAAAGTGCTCGGTGTGAAAAGACAACGATCACCATGGCAACAGAGGACTCTGCAGAAAGTGAGTTTACTTTCTACTTGAAAATAATCGCGCTATCCCGTTGGTAAATATCTGCAGTCTTGAACATGTAATTCATATTCTGTTTGCCTCATGAATAAACAATGTTTTACTTTATTTATTTATTTTTTTTTTGTACACCGTCCGTGGAGAGAGAGAGAGAGAGAGAGAGAGAGAGAGAGAGAGTCTTTCAGAACAAAAACGAAATGATGAATACAAAATCATAAGTAAGAGAGAGAGATAGGAGAGGAGGGGAAGGGTGAGGGCGGTTGTGGGACAAAGGAAGAGGAGAGAAGGGTGCTGTGGAGCAGATAAGCTGACACAGGTGGGGGTATAATGTGGGGGCTATACATACAGATGAACATCAATACAACAGTGCAATCCAACTCTGTCAGGTGTTATGTGAGCACTAAAAAAATGCATCAATGTCTTCCATAACTGGCACCTAATAATGAACACTTTGTATACATGTATTTCATGCAATGGAGCTGAAATTCACACCTTTCATTTTCATTTTCTCATGGGATTCACCCTTTAAGATAGTGGTGTGAACGATTTGAACACCTATTAATGTGTGGTGCATAATTTTAGTTAACATAAATAAAAGTGAGCAACAAAGTTGGAAGCTTCTTCCATCAGTACATGAGTTTCTGATACTGGATTCTAAGGAGTGAGCAACAAAGCCAGCCACATCAACACTGCAGCCATACCTAACAACACTGTGTGCAGTAGTTGTTTTGCCAGGTGTTTTTGCATCAACACATCCAGTTAGTTTTGACTGGAAAGAAGTTGCAGTCAACACAAAAAGTTTTGGGTATATTTCATCCGATTCGGTCACCTTCACACATTCATCCATTTCTGTTGTGCATTTCAAAGAAATGACATTGGCATCTCTTCAGAGAAGGCTTTAATGAAGTTTGAAAAAAAAAAATTTTTGAGGAGATGTCAAGTTGTCTTTTGAGACAGAAAAGCAGAGAGAAATGAAAGCAAGAAAAGAGGAAGATCAGTTACCTTGCACTTGATGAAATCAGTTTGCAAGTTAAGATTTCATGTTAACTGTTCTCAGATTTTCTGTCACTGCAGATACATATATGAGCAGGTGTCTTGTAATCATGTATGTCTGTTCATCTCATATGACCATTAGTGTATGTTACTGAAAGCAGCCAAAACACTTGAATATCCATAGACATACACTGACAGAGGAGCCAGATCAAATGTTATTCAATAGAAAACACAGTCAGCAATTCCCATGGACATCATTACAAGGAACAGACATCCAAATATGTTTCATGGAGTTTACTTTAGTTCTAGTATTCAAACTCTTTATCTGATTCTTGCCATACATATATGGGTGGTTCACTGATAAATTTCTTGTTTGACTTTGATATACTGGAAAGAAAAAAGAGGTGTGGCTATTGTTACTTAATGAACAAGAATATAAGATAAGACAAGGCCACATTTTGAATATCCCAGAAGAAAAGACCACAACAGTACATACAGATTCCTGGAGTATATGGAAAAATCTGAAGAAAATAAACACAAAATCTTTATTTGCATGTTGATCTATATGCGGGTGAGGTATGTGGTTTTCACCCTTTAAATGTCCACATCAGGGTAAGAACGCCTCGTACAAATTGAAAGCAAAGAGTGAAGCAACCCTCAAGCATTAATGAGATGGGGAACTCTTTCCATACATGTAATTTGAGATTTTAAAGTAGGAAAATGGGTTGGACCTAGGATAGGGTTAGGAGAATTAAAGGGAAAATGTTAAAAAAAAAAAAAAAAAAAAAAAAAAACAACTTGGGGACTGGAGATGAAAAGGAAGAGAAGGTAGGAGGGAGAGAGAAGACAGAAGAATACAGTTGACACAAGGACAGGGACATAATAGCATAGTAAAGATTGCCATAAAACTGTCATTCTCAATGGCCTGCTGAGAATAATATTGATAACATACACATGTTCACAGATGCACTCTAAAACTAATAGAGTTAAAACCATGTATTCTTTCCTCCCTCCCCTCATGCCGCTCACCACCATCCATCCCCACACTACCATACCACCACCACCACTACACCACTCCACGCACATCCCCCACAACTCATTCTCGTATATACTTATTTATAACAGCAGACAAACGATCAATGAGTCTTATTATTGCTTCTGGTATCTATCTATCTATCTATTGATGTATCTATCTATCGATATGTCTGTCAGTCAGTCTATCTGTCTACCATCAATAACACTACTGATAACAACTGAACATTGTTGAAGACAAAGTGGTGTGTGAGTGTGCAAGTGTGTGTGTGTGTGTGTGTGTGTGTGTGTGTGTGTGTGTGTGTGTGTGTGTGTGTGTGTGTGTGTGTGTGTGTGTGTGTGTGTGTGTGTGTGTGTGTAAAACTGAATGTTGTTAAAAACAAAATGGTGTGTGTGTGTGTGTGTGTGTGTGTGTGGGGGGGGGGGGGGGGGGGGGGGGGGATGGGGGGGGGATGCAAGTACATGTTTAGTACTATTCCCTATAATTTACAGTTTATACTCTTTTTGGTCAAGTGATGCATATAAAGGAATATAGTCTCATTTTCAGTACATATACATGATACTTGTGCTTGATTGAGACTGATCACACACACACACACACACACACACACACACACACACACACACACACACACTCACACACA
>JADBJO010003932.1:180000-185000 GCA_016801955.1 Conus betulinus | reverse complement strand
GAAGAATCCTCCAGATCCACTGGCCCAACACCATCAGCAACTCAGACATGTGGCAGCGTACCAACCAACTGCCAACCGAAGATGAGATCCGGCGCAGAAGATGGGGATGGATTGGGCACACCCTGAGGAAGCCAGCCAGTAACATCACCAGACAGGTGTTATCATGGAACCCCCAGGGAAGACGGAAAAGAGGAAGGCCAAGAAACACCTGGCGACTGGACCTTGAGGCAGACAGCAAGAAGATGGGGACACACACCTGAAACAACTAGAGAGGGCAGCTCAGGACCGAGGACCGAGGACTCTGGCGGACTGTTGTCGACGGCCTATGCTTCAGGAGATATATATATATATATATATGAGAGAGAGAGAGAGAGAGAGAGAGATAGAGATGTGTGTGTGTGTGTGTGTGTGTGTGTGTGTGTGTGTGTGTGTGTAAATGGAGTGACGAGATACAGGTGGCGTTGCTGCTCACACCACCTCCACGTAACAGTTCTGTTCTTTGTAGTTTCTGGTTTTAATTAATTCCGATTCGTCAGAATCAGACATCAGACAGGGGGGGGGGGGGGGGGGGGGGGGGGGGGGGGGGGGGGGGGGGGGGGGGGGGGGGGGGGGGCAAAGCAAAGCTAAACCATACTGTCAGGACCCGCCGATAAAATCATCGTCTGTGAAATGACAGCCAAATGTGCGATATTCCATCATAGCAGCACAACCAACACACGTATATGCTTCAGAGACAAGCTGCTATATTCCACAATGATTGCCAACAGAACCAGTGCAAAGAATCTACTGATAAAGCCAATACATGGGAGCAGAGAAGAGAGAGAGAGAGAGAGAGAGAGAGAGAGAGAGAAGACAAGACAATTTTTTTTATTTACGAGGATAATAGATAAGCACTGACGTGCTTTTTTTTTTTTTTTACATACAGTCCTCGTCCTGAGTAGGGACTACACACATGCAGTGAAATGAGAAAGAGAGAGAGAGAGAGAGAGAGAGAGAGAGAGAGAGAGAGAGAGAGAGGAGAGAGAGAGAGAGAGAGAGAGAGAGAGAGAGTACAGGTGTGGCCAGTGACTGGGCTTGAACAGCACTTTCTTTATTCAGAAGGCAGGCCAGCCAGCGCGTCACTTCACACTGTTGACACAAGGGATGTTTTGTCTTGTTCCTGATCTTGAGGGTTTCCTTCGTTATGTCCACTCCCTCATGAAGTTTCAATTTTCAGCTGGTCTTTAGCTTGGGCTGAAAAGATCTCATAGCTTTGTCTCCTAAGTCCTCAAGCATGGCTAGGAACCTAGCTTTTTTATTTTGTTGTCCTGGAGGATTGATTTCAAGGTAGCTTCAGCTTTTCTTGGTAACGCTAGAGCACAACGTCAGTGAGACCAGGTGAGACACCAAGCCATTTCCTTGTGTATTTGTTGATTTTGGCTTACCTTGATTCCGGTATGTTAGTGATGCTATTGTATATTCGTAGAGACCAGGAGAATTGCAGACACAAGACCGCATATTTGCCAGGAAGTTCACAATGATCAATGGTCTGAGGGCTTTCTTCTGCCATGTGGCTGTGTTTCTTTTCTCTCTTTGTGCTTTTTGAGGAGTCATCATATCACCCTCTGCGATTCGTGGGCTGGTTCTTCAGTCACCATTGGAATGGCTTGGTTTGCAATAGTGAAGATAACTGTTATAGCAATGTTTCCTGTTAGCAGGGAAAAGCCTCTTGACTTTTATAGTTTGAAACTCATTCTCGATGAAGCAACTTATTTGTCTAAATGGTTCAGTTTTGTGTATTTTTCCCCCTTTTCCTTGTTAGAAAGGTCCATGAAGGATTTTTGAGGGGGCATTTGGTATCCTTTCCAGAGGTATGCTTGTATCGCGTATGGCTGCTTTCAAGATGATTTCCTTGCCAACACAACCATTATTTAAGAAATTGCACATATTATTGCTGTCTCAGCTGCCAAGTTGATCGAGTTGTTGTTGTGAGAAACGACATGGAAGTACTTCGTCAGCATTTCTTGGAAGTTGTTTGGGATATGATACATCTCAAAGACCAGTTGAACTAGCTTGTGTGGAACTGATCCAAATGCGTTTGCCAGGTTGAGTGACACCACATCGAGGTAATTTTTCCCCGTCTTAGCTCTTTCCCTTCCCTATCATGTTCCACACAGCTACACTGTCCTCGGGCACCTCCTTCCTGGACTGATACTTCCAAGTGCTTATCCTGTTAGGTATTTAGTTGGCATCACTTCCCTGACAGAGAAGATTTTCTCCTCAACGTACAGTAGTGATATTGGCCTGGATGCTTGACGTCGCTCGGGTCCTGCCTGTTGGGAATGTTCACTGCATCAGTTAGCTGTTGTTTGCTGATCTTCAGGTTCCTTCACGCTTTCCTTATCAGTATGGGAGTCCACTCAAGGAAATAGGGATATTTCCTGTGAAGCACGTACGGCATTTCATTGGGTACAGTTAAAGAATGGGCTTTGGCTTTCTTAACCGCCTTCTGTACACATCCAGTATTGATGACTTGCCATTGAATTTTCTTTTTTTCAATGGCGCTGCTGGGCGCACAAAGTTCTGGATTTCAGGTGATACTTCGCTCTGACTGTTGGAGTATGGTTTCCGACATATTGCTCAAGTGCTTCTTTGTCCGCCGTGAGATCCCCGATTTTGGCTGCTCGAATAATTTTTTGGCGAACTTGAAGGGGTCTGTCTGAAGAAGGATTATTGTGTTTTCTTCTTTCCATTGCTTTTTGTTTTTAATTTTGCTTTTCTGAGGGCGCTGTGCTGAGCTTACAGGTCTTTCCAGAGATTATCTGGCCTTTTCCTCTCTATTTCTGTAGCAATCTTCATTTGTTTCTTGAGATTCTTCTTCTTCCTTCGAATGTTATCCATCTATCTCAGGTGTCTGGATTTTCGAGGAGCTATCTGTACCATCGGTAGTTTCACGTCATAGGCATCCATAGGTTTCATCCACAATGTCTCCAAGTTGCTAGTTTTTGCTCTAGTGTCCCCTTTTCTATTAGCGCATTTTTTTTTCTCATCTGCACTTCCATTCCTATTTTGCACTTGTGGTTTAAGTTTAGTTTCTGGCGTCTAGCATCGATATCCAGTATACATTCCTTGTCTGAATACTCTAGCGTGGACGTCCTTGGCAACCTAGTTTGAATTCTGACCTTGGATTTCCGAAATTTTACCAGCTGATACAGTGCGCCGCTATTCTTTCATCGGTGTCTTCGCACAGCCTTTTTCAGCAGGTGAACCAGCATACCATGCACGGTGGAGACCTTCTTTCAACAG
Source organism: Conus betulinus (assembly GCA_016801955.1). Taxonomy (NCBI): domain Eukaryota; kingdom Metazoa; phylum Mollusca; class Gastropoda; order Neogastropoda; family Conidae; genus Conus; species Conus betulinus. The sequence goes on along the minus strand of JADBJO010003932.1, from coordinate 181,715 downwards.
AAGTATGGGTTCTAGGAGACCTGCGATTTGCGGCAAGGTTCCAGTCCTTGAAAAAAAGCATCGGTTTCTCGAGACTTATGATGGAAGGCAGGACTTTCTTCCTTCACACACACACACACACACACACACACACACACACACACACACACACACACACACACACACACACACAACACACACACACACACACACACACACAGACAGACACAGACAGACACAGACAGACACAGACACACACACACGCGCACACGCACGTACGCACGCGCACGCACGCACGCACACACACACACACACACACACACACACACACACACACACACACACACACACACACACACACAACACACAGACAGACACAGACAGACACAGACACACACACACACACACACACGCACACACGCACGTACGCACGCACGCACGCACGCACACATACGCACACACACACACACACACGCAGTCACGCACACACACACACACACACACACACACACACACACACACACACATACACACACACATGCACACATCACACACACACACACACACACACACACACACACACACACACACACACACACACACACACACACACACACACACACAGTGTGGGTCCACAGAAGCAATGACTTATTATGGCTCATTGAATTTTAAGCGACGTACAGGAAAGGTTAAAAAAAATGTTAAGTTTTGTTTGTACTTATGCTCTCTGCTCCTGATTAAGGGAATTGTTCTGTAATAATTTTTGCACATGCTTTCTTTGTTACACGAATGTTTCACAACTGACATCCTTATTCCAATTTAACAACAGTGGTTGTAATCTGTACATACTAAGGTTTTTCCCAATACTTAGATATATTAAGTTTGTTCTTTATACCCCACTTCTTATGCAGTGGTTTCATTCTTTTCAGTTTCATGATTGGACTATTTCATGACAGCTGCGTATTTCGTAGTTTCTTCCTGCTTTATAACTGAATTGATAAAGTCCTCTTTTTCTGTTTTTCGTTGTAGCATCTAAGTCAGGTTTTGACAGAGAAGTAGAACGGAAGCTGAACTCCATGATAGACGGGGATCTGGAAGACCTTCCACACCTGCCTCGCTCCATTGTCCGCATTTTCCTGTCATCTACATTTTCAGGTCAGTTGTGTGGTTTAAGGGTTGTCACTTTCCTACTTTGTGTTTAGTTTTTTGCCATGGACAAACTTTGAAAAGTGTAACAGGAAAAAAACGAACACAGACACAATCCCCAGTACATTTCCATGGGTAAATGCATGCACGCACACACGTATGCGGACAAACTGGAAAACATTCAGCCCATCTTAAAAGCAGCTGCCTTATAATTGCAGACATGAGGGCGGAGCGTAATGCGCTGGCCAGACATGTGTATCCTGAACTACGTCGCTACTGCACGCAGTTTGACTTGGACTTCCAGGTGGTGGACCTGCGATGGGGTCTAACCTCTGAGACACAGAACGATCACTCTGGCACCAACGTCTGCCTTCAGGAGATCAGAAACTGTCAGGATGTGTCACTTGGTCCGAACTTGTGGTGAGCATTGACAATGGGTATCATGCACCTCGTACACGTGAATGAGTATATATGTGTATATGTATATGTGTGTATGTGTGTGTGTGTGTGTGTGTGTGTGTGTGTGTGTGCACGTGCGCATATGCATGTGTGTGTGTGCACGCGCGTGCATGTGCGAGTGTACAAACTTC
>JADBJO010003932.1:172500-177500 GCA_016801955.1 Conus betulinus | reverse complement strand
CTTAAATGAGAAGTAGGCTTATTTGGAAAAGGAGATGGGGTTGGGAGCCGTGAAAAGAGAGGGGTTGAGGGGTAAATTTGGAGAGCTAGAGGGTTAGATTTATTATAGACAGAGACGAAAGTGATCCAGGAAGGAAAGTCTTCAAAGAGAGGGAATCATCATTGGGTGTGTGTGTGTGTGGGGGGGGGGGGGGGGGGGGGGGGGGGGGGGGGGGGGGGGGGCGTCTTTCTTTGGCGATGTCACTGAATTGTCTTGATTTGTCTATGGATGTTCGGTTGTTGTATAAATAATAATTTTGTCAATGAAATTATTCATGGCAAGTATCATCCGTGCTTGTGTTTTAAAAGTTTTTCATTGACCAAAAGTTTGCTTAAAAAGTTGGCTTAAAAACATGGCTTATACAAAAAAAAAAATGTATGTTGGTGTTGTCTTCTTGAACAGAACATAAATGTCTTTCGGAGTGCTTTGGAAAGGAAACAAAAAACAATACAAAACAAACAAAAAAAACAACCGATTATTTTCCTTATTTTAGTTTCATTCCGGTTGGATTAATCAATAAGTTTTTGAGAACCACATTCAGTTTGACTGTACTTCTTCTGCGTACACATGCTGATACTCCTGCGGACACTCCCTATATGAACAGACAAGTATTAATCCCATCTACCCATTAAGGCAGCCAACTTCGGGGAAGGTGCATGCTATGTGTAACGTGTCATCCATACCAACGGTCAAACTGGCCTTCTCTTCCGAAAGTTGGTGATAGGATTTTACGTGTATGCAAGATGTTATGCGTGCGTTTACACACGGAACCTCGGTTTATAGTCTCATTCGAAGGACTGTATGGAAAATGGAGTCAGAACTAATGTTAACTCCGAGGGAAAAATTGCCCTGTACCGAAACGGCCTGGCGGAGATTCGAACCCGCAACCCATGGATTACGAGTCCGGCGCTCTACCAACTGAGCTGTTCCAGCCCCCTAGTTTGACTGTTGACTATGTAACATGACTGATGCACATCTGGTGATTTTGTCCAAAAGATTTTTACAGGTGTAATGTGTGATTGCCCAGTCATGTACAAGACAAAGACGAGACTAGTTGTTTGTTGTTGTTTTTTTTCCATATATACAAGATCTGTCGGTCGCCAGTCACTTTTAAAACAAGGACTGAAGTCCAGCTGTTATTTAATATTTTGTTTTAAAAACTAGTCATGCAGGATATTCCCATTTAAGTGGAACAACCAGTCACCTCTCAATTGACTACGGATGGGCAGTTAAAAACTGTACATATGAATACAGTTTTATGAAAGAATAGCCAGCCAGTTCAATGGTTGTCGACAAAGATATCTGTATGATATCAGTATTTTCCTTGTGTAAACAGCAGAACCAAAACTATAATTTTGTAGTAACCTTTTCTTCATTTGTTGGCAATTACACTGACTGTGGAATGAAAAAGGACAACTTTTTTAAGACTTATGTCAGTATGGTACTGATAAATAACTCGATTCTTTCATTTAATGGCGAATATTTTTTCTTCACCAGCTGCATGAAGATAAGGACACTGAGGCCATGATCACTGATCTGATTGGGAAGGTCAAGAAAAAACTGGCCAAGGGTAACATCGTCTCACTCTCCACTCCATGGCAAGAAGGTGGAATAGGCCTGGGAGATTCCCGGAACACCACGAGTACATCTCTCAGTTCTGCAGTCATTTTCTTAGAAAAGTGGCATCCCTCGTTAACGAAGGTCTTGACCAACGCAAAGCCAAAGTTAGACAGTGTGGATGGTACACTCTGTTCAACGAAGTGGTGCATCACTTGCGCTTTGCAACAGCAAGTGTGAATCCTTCTGTGGGCAGGGACGAGGTGCTAATGAAAGCCAAGAAGTACATTCTGGACAGTTCAGCCCGAAAGCCTTTTGTCATCCACGCTCCCTCAGGGGCTGGGAAGACTTCTGTGATGGCTATGATCATGAAGAGTCTCAAGAGTTGGCTGCCAAATGGTTACATTGGCATCATTCGATTTCTGGGCACATCTCCTCACAGCATTGATGTCAAAAATGTTCTTTATAATGTGTGCGGTCAGCTTGCTGACAGTACGAACATGCTCATGGAGAGAATCAACTACACCACATGGAAAGGGCTGAAAACCTATGCCCCACGTTTCTTGAGAAGAGCTTCCTCTAAGCTAAAAAAGCCTGCCATCATTCTCCTGGACTCCTGGATCAGATGTCACCCGGCAATGATGCTTACTCCATGAACTGGCTGCCCATCAACCTGCCCCAGAATATCAAGATTATTGTCTCAACACTTCCTGAAGAGAATGGAATCTTGCAAAACCTGAAAGAGATTTTGCCAGACCCAGGATGTTACTGTGCTGTGCCTCTTTTACCACAAGCAACAGGTCAGGAAATTGTGCAGAAATATCTGAAACTGAGAAATCGCAAGATCACAGAAGAACAGCTAAGTGTTGTCCTGAAATCTTTTACAGCCAGTCCCAGTCCTCTGTATCTGAAGTTGCTGATGGATAACGCTATCAGGTATCAGTCCTCCTTCTCCCCTGACCCTGCATGCATTCCGGGATCCATTCGTCTGGCTATCAACGCTTTGTATGACAAACTGGAAGTCAAGTTTGGGCGTCAGCTGATTCAGAGTGCTCTGGGGCTACTCACAGTGGGTCTGAATGGTTTGTCAGATGTAGAACTTGAGGATGCACTATCATGCTGTGATCAAGCTTTGGATGAAGTCTACAAATATCATGACCCACCAGTGCCGGGCATCGTGCGGATCCCACCAGTGCTTTGGGCTCGTATTCGTTATGATCTTCGAGAATACCTGGTTGAGCGGTTGTCTCAGGGTAAGACAACATTATACTGGTATCATCGACAGTTCATTGAGACAGCCACGGAACGGTATGCATCAGGCAAGGATGGAGCTGCTCTTCACACTGTGTTGTATCACATGTTCAGTGCTGAAGATGGGGTCAAGAAGAACATCACTCTCAATAACAGAAAGGGGCTGTTTGTGAAAGATGCAGACAGACAGACAACAACTCTCAGCCACTGAACGTAAGCAATATCAGAAAACTTGAATGCGTGACATATCACTTGATGCACATGGGAGATCTGTTGTCTGTGGATGAGGCCAAAAGATCAGTCTTCGTCAACTTCAACTTCCTCAGCACAAAGCTGTTGGCTGTGGGAGTGGACACGGTCTTTGGAGACTTGGATGACTTTTCAGCATTCACCTTGATGAGGAGCTGCTTGTCCTTAAGCAGTTCATGGAATCTCAGAGGAGCTCACTTCTCAATCCTCGCAGTTTTGCCTTTAGCCTCATTGCCTGCCTGTCCCCTTCTCCATCATTCAAGCATCTTCAGGAGCTGCAGACTCAAGCAGAAGAATTTCTCGGTAGTAGTGACAAGGCACAACTGATTCCACGCCTTCCGTGTTTAGCACCTCGACCTGGGGACCCCAGTCTGCTGTTGAGTGGTTTCTCTCATGTTGTTGATCAAAGTGCAGACTCCATTCTTTTGAAGAGGGAGTCTGAGGATGAAGACAGTAGCAGCTTTGCAATTGTCAACATTGCTGGTTCTGAGGTGATAGATGTTGTTCTGGAACCCAATGTCGCTCACATAAAGCTGACTGCTGGTGGTCAGGGTTACGTATGGGTGTCTGCTGGAAATCTGAAGTGCAAGAAAAACACATCAGGAGAAGAATTTTCAAAAAGACATGGCCAGTCTCTTCAAGGAAAGCAAGGGTGGTACCCAAAAGATCTGAGGGCATGAAACTTGGCGTCAGTGCTGATGGGACAGGGACATCAGCTTGTTCACTGGAAATCAGGCAGTTGTAGTGAGTAAGGATCTGAACAGTTCAAGATTGGTTTCTGTGGGCAACATTGAAAATCATGTCATTCAGTCCATCATTCCATGTTGTATGGATTCGAACTGTGTCATTGGTTCTGGAGATATCTCAGATCACCAAAGCTTTGTAGCTTTGTGGAATTCTGGAGCAGGAAAACCTGCAGTCGTGGAGTTCAAAGGATCTCTCACTCACTGTCTGATGTCAGTCACTGCTGAGGAGCAGTTTGTTGTAGGTGTCCTGCAGTCCAACAATGATTCTTTCAGCATGGTGATCCTTCAGATACAGCCTTTTGTGGGAGATGCCTTTAGTGCCTTGTGGGAACGTTTCTCAACTGAGGATCTCAAGTTCGGAACAGGTGGTGGCCATTCTGAGCGACAAGAGGGACATTCAGTTTATTGATGTCACCCAAAGCACCAGGCTGGAAACCATTTCCCATAAAATGGGTGTGTCAGATTTTGACGTTATATGGGAAGAAGATCGTGTTGTGCTGTCAGACCAGGAAGGTCACATAAGCATCTACACCAGAAGTGGAAAAGTTCTGGTAGTTATGTAGGACATTCCCTGGGCATAGCTTATCTCAGATGCATTGGAGAAGCCATCACCGTTCTCACCTGTTCAGGGCTTGTCAAAGTCTGGGACGCTGCCGCAGTCTCCACTCTTCTGGCATCATCATCATCATCATCTGGTCCGGGTCCATCTGGTGATGGTCAGCATCCAGGTGACTCTAATTCCCTGAACTCCCCGACGAATGTCAGCAGCATCATGTTTGACGAGACTGGCCAGGAGCTGGTCACTTTTGCCACTGATGGGAACGTTACAGTCTGGGCGATGGGCTCCCAGGAAAAGCTCAGATCGTTCTCTGTAGGCATAACAGGACATGTTGTACGGTCTGTGGCATTCTCACAGTGTGTTGTCTTGATCAGGACAAGAAATCACTCCGAGTAATGCGGTTGGATAATGGCAAGACAGTGTGTGACGACGTCATTCCACACGATGTGTTGTGTTTCACCCTGACTTCAAACAGACAGTCCATCTTGATGCTGAGTGAGCAGCCCATCTGGTCCTTCAAAGGCTGGATCTGGATGGGAAATCAGGACATCTGACGAAGACCTTGGCTATCCAGCTTGGATTCAGTTACGTCAGTATTG